>RCUC01125905.1:0-12535 GCA_003697995.1 Taxidea taxus jeffersonii | reverse complement strand
GGGGGGGGGGGGAGATGGATAAAAATCATCCATTCCAGAACAGTCAGCCACTAGGAGTCATGTCCTCCTCACCAAGGGCCAGGGGTCCTTTAAGAAAAAGAAGACATTCGCCATACCACACAAGGAAGGGTCTTGGTTGAAAAAGAAAAAAGAGCCTTTTTCTTTTCTTAAAGGAGGTCCAACATGGGGCTTGAACTCAACCTTGAGATCAAGACCAGAGCTGAGACCAAGAGTCAGACACTAAACCAACTGAGCCACCCAAGTGCCCCAAGGAGTGAGTTCTTTCTACATGAGGTGAAGGACAGGCTGGCTTCATCCATTTGCTAACTTTAGCTCTTTAAAATGGAAATAAACAGAAGGGGGTGAGTTCTTTTTCTGGTGAAACCTCAAAATATTGCCTTGGAGGCCGAGACACACCCTTCCTTACATTCATTTGCGAGTTAGGTCTATCATCAGACCCTCCCTGACTGGTATGGTGACAAGGATCTGGAAACTTCACACAGCCACAGTTCATCCAAAGAAACTTAAATGTGTTGGAAGTGTTGAGTCATCATCTGAATAACTGCCCCCATACCTCCAGGTATAATGTGCCAAATGCTGATGAGGAAGGAAAGGATCATGATTTGTCAAGGGGAGAGCGCCAGCCAGTGGCAGAGGAGAACCTGAGCCAGTTTCTGAAGGAAACAGTTGTCTGAACCACAGCTTCAAGGAGGAATGCAATTTCTACAAACAGACAGGAAAGAAAAGCATCCTGAAGAGAAACAGAGCCTGAAGGAAGACTCAAGATGAAAAAGTAATACTAATTAGGGAATGATTAAAAAGTGAGGGGCAGTTTGCTTCAGCTTTAGGTGACCCAACAAAGGGTGATGGAAAGCAGGAAAGGGGAAATGAAGCTACAAGGTAGAATTCCTAGGAAATTAATCCAAGTGAACTTGATGGGGACCCACTAGATGTCTTTAGATGTGGGACTGATAGATCAGAGTTCCACCATACAAAAGAAGTACCCAGGAGCTTGGGGGAATAGAGACTGACCTCAAGCAGTAAGAGCTATACCTACAGAAGCAACAACAACAGAGGGATATGGCTGGAGAGGGGAAAGGACAGAGAATCTCCTGGGTTTGGTGACTCTTGGAAGGATCCTATTAATAGTCCAAACACTTTACCTCTCCCTTTATCCAGACTCTCTGCCATGTGAAATGGCAGTGATTCCCACCAAAAAGGTTAGGTGTATTTACTCATCTCTCTAATCTAGATTCATCCAAAGGAAGGAGGCAGAAGGAAGAGTGTGCCTGTTTGAGCCCAGCCTTGGAGAAGGCTTGCATGATTATGCTGGTGCTCTGTACCTTCACTTAGTCCAGCTGATCTGCTGGGGCCAGCCATCCATCACCTCAGCCCATGAAGCACAGGCAGGGAGGTGAGCCCAGCCAAGATCAGTAGAGTGACCTGGCCAGCCCCTATCTGATCCCAGATTTAGGAGCAAAGAAATTACTACTGGATCCAACTCAAGTTTTTGTTTATTGTGATTGTTTATTGTGCAGCATGATTGTGACACTGGATAACCGACACAGTGACCAGGAAGAGAAAAAAGAAGAAGAATGGCAGGCTTGAGGAGATTGGAAGAGAAAGAGGGCACTCCAGGAAGGAATGTATGAGATCAGAAGCGTTTGTACTTGGGACAGTAATGGCAACCAATAGGGACAGAGGATAGAAAACCCCACCACAGGAACAACAAACGTCCTTTTATTTTTTATTTTGTTTTAAAGATTTTATTTATTTATTTGACAGACAGAGATCACAAGTAGGCAGAGAGGCAGGCAGAGAGAGAAGAGGAAGCAGGCTCCCTGGTGAGCAGAGAGCCCGATGCGGGGCTTGATCCCAGGACCCTGAGATCATGACCTGAGCCGAAGGCAGAGGCTTTAACCCACTGAGCCACCCAGACGCCCTGAATGTCCTTTTAGACAGTTGACAAATTGGCTATAGAAGTGTGATCAAATATATAAGAGAGGGGGTGGCAGACCATAGCCTGTGAGGCAAATTTAGCTTGCTGCCTATTCCTATAAATAAAGTTTTATTGGAACATAGCCCTGTTCCTTTGCTTACCTACTGTCTAGGCCTGCTTTAGCACTACAACAGAACATATTTACCATCTGGTCCCATACAGAAAAATATCTGCTGACCCTTGGTACAAACAATCATATTTGTTAACAGTTTTTTTCCTAAACATATGTCAGAAAACATTGCTTACATAGGAAGAGAGACCACACCTTCAACACAGGCAAACTGTGTCATTTTTTTTTCCTCTTTACTATGTTTACAGTGTAGCAATATCCTCCTGGTATTAACAACATGATGTGATTCAAGGGGAGCACTAATGAGTAATTCAAATGATGAAAAAGTGGTCCGGCAACACTCCCAACAAAGTTAGCTTTCTTACCTGTCTCTCGGCTTCTCGTCAGTAGTTTTATGGCCATGCTAATTGGGCTAGCATTGAAAGGAGCTGGCTTCACATCGGGCCTGGAGAAGTTCAGGGAAAGTTTTGCAGTAACTTTAACAAAGAAAAAAAGAAACAGATAAACCTTCGACTCATTGATTATACAGCTGACGGCCAAAATGCATAATAATAAATACTTACTTCAATTAGAAGTAAATATTATTTAGGTACACATTAGGTGTTTTGTTCTATGATGAAATGACTTCTGACTTATTTAAAAAAAGATTCCAGAGTCCATTTGCATTTTGTAATCATGAAGGATTACATGGCCTTCTGTGTCAGACAGGGGCTGGCAAGTAGAAAATAAATGTTAGCTCATTCAGAAGGCATTCACAAGAAGGGCCAGAAACCAAAGCCACACTGTGGGGCTTAAGAGAGGTGGAGGGCGGGGCACCTGGGTGGCTCAGTGGGTTAAAGCTTCGGCTCAGGTCATGATCTCAGGGTTCTGGGATCAAGTCCCGCATCGGGCTCTCTGCACAGCTGGGAGCCTGCTTCCTCCTCTCTCTCTCTCTCTCTGCCTGCCTCTCTGCCTACTTGTGATCTCTGTCTGTCAAATAAACAAATAAAATCTTAAAAAAAGAGAGAGAGAGAGAGAGGTGGAGGGCCCTCCACTGGTAGAAGCACCTGGCATAAGGGGAAATATATGGGATTTGGAGACTCAAACTCCAGCTCCAGGTGTGAGGCATCCCCTCAACACTCCAGTGTCCCCATCTGGAAATGACTGACGTGGAAACATTTACACCCAACTTATTTTAGAGGGCATTCACAAGAATCAAAGCCCAGAGCATACCCAACATACAATATAAGAAACAAAGTGCTGTTCCGATGTTAAAGTCTCTTTAGAGATATTTATAAATGTGTGAGCAAATAATATCAGGAATGAACTATGCGGAGTAAAACCTTAAATACGAGAAGACACTTGTGACATGACATTTTAATAAACAGAAGGCTTCTTTCAGCACATTCCAACAAAAGGGGAAAATGTCTAAAAGAATCTCAACCCTTAGTAAGCTGGATTTCTAAAGCTGGTGTCTCATTTATATGCAAATCACTGAAAACATCTGCCGGTTGTTTAACCCAGTTTATGGTGATCACATTTCTAATTGTGGTTTCTGGGTGAAACAGTTGACTCATACAAGCACATCAATAAACTGACCTCTACAGGAAGAAATTTGGAAATTGTTTGGGAACTGTTGTGTGATTGATACCCCCCGAAAGTTTCTGATGAGCTTTTAGAACTCTCGCTGCGGTATTGCAATGTCACCTAAAAGGTTGGTTGTTTAATCTAGAGGACCAGCCGTATGAGTAGGAATAATACCTTTTGGCAGGTTTTTTAGCTCTGTGGTGAAAAAGATTGTGACTTAATTCCTGGGGTGAGTTTATAGAAACACACATAAAGAACAGCCCTTATGAAAAGGGCCTCAGAAGGCCAACTTTATGAAAATTCCTGGGAATCAGGATATCTCAGTGTAGTTGCTAATTAGTCATATGACTTGGAGAAACTGACCACCTCTCTGGCCTGCTTTCTCATTTATGAACTGGGGCTCCTAGACCCACTTCCATCCTTAGACCTGGGCAAGATGGACCTTGCTCTGGGTCAAACTCTCTGGCCAAATGCTCCCTTTTTCCAACTTCCAGGGAAGTGTGGAAACCACAGGGTCAAGGCAATCTGCCCATCTAGACCCTACACTCTGCACTTGCTCTAGACCCCTGGCACCCTCATATTCTCTGCCCAGATGACCATAATCCTATCTCAAGGGCCAGTATAGATCTCTTTCCTGGGTCCATCCTCCCAACAGAAGGACACACCCCCTTATGTACATCCTAGGCCTGAAGCACCCAGGGATAGCTGTGGATAGAATTTGCAAGGCCCCTTGCTGTGCAGGACTGAGGGAAGACATGGGGTGGGGTTTCAGGGGGTATTAAGGCAATTTCTTCCATGCTGCCACATTCTGGCACTGAACTCTGAGCAGGTGGAAAATTCCAAATTCAAACTGGGATTTTTAGGTTGTTTTAAAGGTGGTCTTGTCAAGATAGGAGGACAGAACATCTTTCTTACAGTTTGTTGGTTTGATCTAGGGCTTTCAAACATTTAGACAATGCGTTTGTGTGGGCCTTCATTTCTATTCTTGCCCTAGGTCCCATAAATGTTAATGATGAGCCTGCTTAGAGAAAACCTCTTCAAGGTCCCTTCCAGCTCTGAAGGCCTGGGTGACTCAGTCAGTTAAGCATCTGCCTTCAGCTCAGGTCATGATCCTAGGGTCCTGGGATGGAGCCCTGCAGTGAGCCCCATATTAGGCTCCTTGCTCAGCAGGGATTCTCCTTCTCCCTCCCCCTCTCACCCACCCCCCCCCCCCCGGTTGTGCTCCCTCTAGTTGTCTCTCAAATAAATAAATAAAACCTTTTTTTAAAAAACTTTTAAAAAGATCCCTTCCAGATCTAACTTATTACAGAGACAAGTGAAAAACACAGAGACTAGAAGTTCTCTGCCTAAGTGTTCCATTTGTTCAAATGTCTCCATAAGCAAATTATTCAGCTGTTCTAAGTATCAGGGGTATTTTTTTTCTTGTATTAAAAAATTAAGTTGCAAAAAAAAAAATAAAAAATTAGGTTGCAAGGTAATAGTGAGGATGAAATGACACAATTTACTGAAAATTCTGATGCTTAGTAGGCCTTCAACATATGCTAGCTCTCTGCTGTGGGAGAATATGAGATTTATGAAGGGGTGAAGCAGTCCAACAGTCATTCTCCTTGGGATCTTGAAAACATCCACATATCTGCACACAGATGTCGATCACAGTTTTGCTCATAATTTCCCAAACTTGAAAGCAACCAAGACATCATTCAGGAGGTAAATGGATAAACTCAGGTTATGGATCCATGAAAAGACATGGATGAAAATTTAACTCATTTTCCTAAGTGAAAAGTAACCAGTATGAAAAGGCAACATGTTTCCAATGATATGGTATTCTGGAAAATGCAAAACGATGGAGATGGTTAAAAAAAAAAAAAACTGGGGTTAGGGGAGAGAGAGGGATGAGTAGGAGGAACACAGAGGATTTTTAGGGCAGTAAATAAACTCTGTATGGTGCTATAATGGTGGGTATGTCATTATACATTTGTCAAAACCCATAGAAAATGCAACATGCAGAAGAAACTGCACTATAAAATATGGGCTCCGAATGGTAATGATATGTCAGTGCAGGTCATCAGTTAGAAAACACAGACCACTCTGGTATGATGTGTTGACAGTGGGGGGAGGGGGGGTTGTGCAGGTGTGGGAACAGGGAGTATATGGAAAATCTCTGTACCTTTCCCTCAGTTTTGCTGTGAACCTAAAACTGCTCTAAAAATAGTTTATTTTGGGGGGTACCTGAGTGGCTCAGTGGGTTAAAGCCTCTGCCTTCAGCTCAGGTCATGATCCCATGGTCCTGGGATCGAGCCCCGCATCGGGCTCTCTGCTCGGCGGGGAGCCTGCTTCCTCCTCTCTCTCTCTGCCTACCTCTCTGCCTGCTTGTGATCTCTGTCAAATGAATAAATAAAATATTTTTTAAAAGTCTCTTTTTATAAAAAGGGATGAAGAAATTAAATTCTGTCATAACACATACTCACTGCCACTCACTTCTCCCTCAACAACGAGCTTCTGCTAAAAGAATTATTCCAAAGATCAATAACAAGGCTTTTATCTGAAATGAGGAACTTTAGCTCATCAAAAAAAAGAAAGTCATTCAAATTACGAAGCAGCTGTTCTTTACCAGCTGTTTGTAGATAATCTCACCAGCAGTGTCAGACATGGAGTTCCAGAAATACAAAGATGCTAAAACAGCAGTAACTCAGAGCATCGTTTACTGCAAGGAATTTAACGCTTGGAGGAGATGGAGGACAGAGCCATTGCTCAGGATAGGGGTGTTCATCAGTTTTGAACTTGAGCTAACAGAGTCAAGGGTCCCCCCCCCCAATAAATCTAGTGACCAGTGTTTGCATACTATTTTGATGAACAAGTGGTTTTGTGTTTAAAAGCCATCAGTATAGAGAATGCATCAGTTAGTGAAAGCTAATGGAATTATATCTGTGTCCAGTCCACACTGCCCTTGAGGAGCTGAAGTGAGTAATGCTCTGTGGAGAATATGCTGAGCATAGAGGGAACAGAATTAACCCAGCCATTTCAGGCCTCTCTTCTGAAGACAGGATAATAGAGAATGTTCTGTTCGTCAGTTTGTCCAGGACCCCAAGATTCAAGGAAAACCCCAAGTTTTCCCAGTCCATTGATGAGAAAGGAAGGAAGGAAGGAAAGAAAGGAAGAAAAGGAAAGGAGAAGAGAAGAGGGAGGGAGAGGGAAGGAAGGAGGGAGGGAAAGGAAGGAAGGAAAGAAGGAAGAAAGAAAAGAGAGAGAAAAAAGGAAAGGAGGAAAGGAGGGAGATGGAAGGAAGGAAGGAGAGGAAGAAGGAAGGAAGGAAGGAAGAAGGAAGGAAGGAAGGAAGGAAGAAAGGGGAAAGGAAAGACTACTTTAACTGCCCTATAAAGACTCCCCATAGCCTGATGCATTACTCAGAGGAGGGGGATGCCTAAACAAACAGGCACAGAAAGGAGACCATAACCTGCAGCACACAGGGGCCAAAATAAGTAAACAAAGACACACTTAAGCAACCCAGATACATATAAAAATTGCTAAAGCAATGCAATGCCTCAAGGATGAACCAAGAAGGAAATCAACCTGAAGTACTGTGCTCACTTTCACTGGCAAAATCTCAGACTTCCTATAAGAAACAGTCATTGTTTTAATGCTAAATTGATGAGTTAATCCAGTGGAGGTGTTTTTAAGCCTCTGAAGAAATAAATGAAATTTTTTGGATGCTTAGAACTAGATTATTCCTCATTGGGAATAGGTCCTTCATGATAGCACAGGATCTATAATTAGCTACGCAAGTAATAACCATGGGTCAGCCTCTCTTCCCACTCAGCACTGGTCAAACTTTCATTAACTGGCCAGTTTTCGGCTCAACAACTGAAGTGTGATAACTGGGTATTTGGATGTGGTCCAAGAAAGAACAATGAAAATGATTAGGAAACATTTCCCCATGAGGAAAATATAAAGAAATGGGGCTTATTTAACCTAGAAAAAAAAAGAAGGCTCAAGGGAAACTTAGTAATTTCCTTTGAATAGTTGAAAGTCTAATATAAGAATGACATGAACATGATTAATTTTACTGATAAGAGTTTTTCTGGCACAGAAAAAAATTAACTGAGATATTACAGGAGCTGGTAAGCTCAGTGATATATTGAAAACTAAGGGAATAATTTTTTAACATACATTTAAGAAAATAATCCTCTAGTGATGTCTTGCCCCTTTTGGGGGAGTAGGGAATGGATAAAGTGGGCTTTTAGAAGTCCATTCTCTAAAACATAAAGTATTTTTAGAACACATAATTCAATACAGCCTCATGGGTATCCTCTATATCAAAACTTATTCATAGGGATCCCAAAGATTAAGAAAAATAGACCAGAAAAATAAAAAAGCAAACAGTAGGGCACCTGGGTGGCTCAGTCATTAGGTGGCTGCCTTTGGCTCAGGTCATGATCCCACGCTACAAAGATCAAGCCCCACATTGGGCTCTCTGCTTGGCAGGAAGACTGCTTCTCCCTTTCCCGCTCCCCCTGCTTGTGTTCCTTCTCTTTCTGTGTCTCTCTCTGTCAAATAAATGAGTAAAATCTTTAAAAAATTTTTTAAAAAAAAAAGGAAACAGTAACTTTGAATGACGCATTAGACCAGATGGACCTAACACATATATTCAGAATATTCCATCCAAAAACATGGGATACACATTCTTCTCAAGTGCACATGGAACAGTCCAGAATAGATCACATGTTTGGCCACAAAATAAGTCTACAATAGCATCTCACACCTGTCAGAAGGAGTAAAGTCAAAAAGACAAGAAATAACAAGTGTTGGAGAGGATGTGGAGAGAATCTTCATGTGCTGCTGGTAGGAATGCAAACTGGTGCAGCTCTTGAGGAAAATGGTATAGAAATTCCTCAAAAAAGTAAAAATACAGGGGTGCCTGGATGGCTCAGTTCATTAAAAACTGCCTTCAGCTCAGTTCATGATTGTGGGGTCCTGGGATTGAGCCCCACGTCAGGCTCCCTAATCAGCGGGGAGCCTGCTTCTCCCTCTCCTCCCACTTGTGCTCTTTCTCGCTGTCATTACCTCCGTCTCACTTCCTCTCTTAAAGAAATAAAATCTTTTTTTAATTAAAAATACAATTACTATATGATCTAGTAATTCCACTACTTTTTAATCCCCCCCAAAAAAAAGAAAACACTAACTCAAAAAGATACACGCATTTTTATGCAGCATTATTTACAATAGCCAGGATATGGAAACAACCCAAGTGTCCATTGATTCATGAATGGAAAAAAAAGAGGTGATATAGATAGATAGATATTCCTATACATACAGATATCTCTATATATATGAATATTACTCAACCATAAAAAAGAATGAGACCTTTCCATTCGCAACAACATGGAGAGACCCAGAAGGTACAAGACCAAGTGAACTAAGTCAGACAGAGAAAGACAAACATCACATGATTTCACTCACATGTGGAATTTAAGAAACAAAACCAAACAAATAAACAAGGAAAGAGACAAACTAAAAAAAGTCTTAAATACAGAGAACAAACTGCTCAATGCCAGAGAGGAGGTGGTGGGGGATAAGAGAAATAGGTGAAGGGGATTAAGAGTATACTTATCATGATGAGCACTGAGTCATGTTTATACTTTTTGAATCACTATTGTACACCTGAAGCTAATATAATACTATATGTTAATTATACTTCAATTTTTAAAAGGTACACTGCTTGCATAAATAAAGCAAATTAGAGTCAAATAAATAAACAACACAAGATTAAGCAAAGCAATTAAAAGAAAATATGCATTGTGGTGGTTTCTTAGTAATGCCCTAAAAAATGACAAACATGATTTTAAAAATGCATTACTAGTCCTCAATCAAGCTAACTCTCTATTTTGATTACCTCCAATAATTCATTTCATCAGCTCAGAAAATTTAAGGTCAAAGAGTTGTACATGACTCATCCTGAAATAAATTTGTCCTTGACCTTAATACCCTCTCAAACCTGAGCCTCTGCCTGCTGCTTAGCTCACCCCTTTCTTTCCATTCTCATCCCTCATCACAGTGGAAATACAGGAAAATAAAGGCAAAGATCCTAAAAGCAGTCAGAAAGAAAAGACCATTTATCTTAAAAAAATGAGAGACAGACGACTGACTTCTGGATAACAACAATAAGAGATAGAGGCCAGTGGAATAATATCCCAAAGGGGTCAACCTATAATTGACTTAGCTAACTATAAAGATATTTTTAGACAAACTAATGACCTATCACCAATATTATCTCATTAAAACTTACCAAGAATACTTTTTTTAAAATGTCATCAAAACCAGAAGGCCGATAATGTAATGAAAGCTAGGTGCTTCCCACATATCTGGGATGATTAGGCCTGGAGCTTCTGGCTGCCACCCAGAAGGACCCTGCCTAAGAGTGAAATTAACAGGAAAAAAGCAGAGATAAGAAATGGAAAAGAATTCATCCTAGAGACCTGAGGCCAACCATTTCCTTTGGAGTTTTAAGAATGTGAGACAATAAATTATATCTTATGTTTATTTTTTTAAAGATTTTATTTATTTACTTGAGAGAAAAAAAAGCACAAGTAGTAAGAGTGGCAGGCAGAAGAAGGGGGAGAAGCAGGCTCTCTGTGAAGCAGAGAGCCTGATGTGGGATTTGATCTCAGGGTACTGGGATCATGACCTGAGCTGAAGGCAGTTGCTTAACCAACTGAGCCACCCAGGTACCCTATATCTTGTGTTTAAAACAAAAGGAGAGAATGTAGGACATAAAATTATACATAAACTATAACAATTGTAATTTATAAAGTCAGAAGTTCCCAGATGCCTTAGGTAGTAGAGCACACTTCAGGGTCACAAGTTCAAGCCCCACAGTAGGTACAGAGCTTATATTTTTTAAAATGTAATTTATAAAGTGAAGGATACAAAATAAAAACTAAACAGAAATGTAAAAATAATTTTGTTTGGCTCATTAGATCTTTTTAAATGTTCTTTGTTGCTTAAGGAAGACAAGGGGAGGACAGGAAAATGAGCAAGGAGGGAAGCAGGAGAAAGAATCCAATTAAAAAAAAAAATCCAGAGTGGAAGACTATACATGTGTAGCAGTAGTAAGGCAGGAAAGCAAAAAATGGCACTCAGATTTCTGGCTTCAGCAATAGTGGCTTGACTTGTTATATTTATAGAGATGGGGAAAAAAAGTAAAGGATAAGCAGGTTTTCAAAACCAAGATTTAAGATTTAGAAGTATAAAATCTTGGGACACCTCAGTGGCTCAGTTGGTTAAGTGTCTGACTCTTGGTCTCAGGTCAGGGTCATGAGATTGAGTCCCATGTCAGGCTTTGCACAAAAGGTGGAGCCTGCTTCAGATTCTCTCTCTCAAAGAAGGAGAAAGATGGTGGAAGAGAAGGGACCTAAATATCATCAGGTCCCAGGAGTTCAGCTAAATAGTTATCAAACCATTTGGAACACCTACAAACTCAACAGAAGATGAAAGGAAAGAAGAGCAGCAATTCTAGGAAGAAAAAAGCAACCACTTTCCAGAAGGTAGGACGTCAAGAAGTGAATCCAAGGTAATAGGAAGAGAGAGCCAGGGGGGAGAGGTCAGCTCCCAGGAAGCGGTGGAGCAGCGGAGCACAAAGTCAGAATTTTAAGAAGTCTGCTCCACTGAGGGACATTGCTCCAGAGGCTAAGTGGAGTGGAGCCCTCGCAGGGACATTGTGATCTCAGGTCCAGCAGGGTCACATAAAGATCAGGGTGTCTGAGTGTGGCAGAGCTTGCAGGTAATGGGGCAGGGAAGCTGGCTACAGAGACAGAGCTGATGGGTGAGCTTTCAGATCAGGGTTCCCTTAAACTGTGATCTAAGTCACAGTAAGGCCACTGCTCCTCAAGCAGGGACACCCACAAGCAGCAGATCCGGGAGACTTTGGAGACTCCAAATGGGGCCATATGCCAGAGACAGAAATGCTTATTCACAGGCTGGTTGAGCTTGGGGTGCAGCCAGAGACCAGGGAGACAGGAAGGATTAACTGCTTTTCTCCAAGGGCTCACTGAGGAGTGGGGCCCCAAGCTCTGGGCTCCTCCAGCCAAAGACTGGGAGGTGGCTATCTTCATTCCCATCCTCCAGAGCTCTACAGAAAGCGCATTCAGGGAACAAAAGCTCCAAGAGCAAATGCGAGCAGAACACTTAGCCCAGCCCCTCGCAAGGGTGGTGCAATTCCGCCTCAAGCAAAGATATTTGAGAATCACGGCAACAGGCCCCACCCCCCACATCCAGCCAAGAACAAGTTTACCCATCAATGGGAACTGTAAAAACTTCAGAGCTATGGGAATACAGCACATAGAAATCATGGCTTTTTCCCATGATTCTTTAGTCTCTCGAAGCTAAATTTCTTAAATTTTATTTTTTTGTTATTCTGTTTTTAATTTTTCTTTTTTCCTATTTTAACTTTTTCTTAACTTTTATCTTATTGCTACCTTTTTAAAAATCTTTTTTTAAATTTTCATTGTTATAGTCATATTCTATCCCTTCATTGTATTTAACCTTATTTTTTGTATAGATATAAATAATTCTCTCTTTAAGTTTTGGGATATAGTTCCTTCTAACAGATCAAAACATACCCTAAATCTAGCATATGGCTTTGTTCTAGTCTCCAGCCTGATCACATTCTCTTGGGGTTTTTTTTCTTTTCTTATTTTATCAGTTCCTTTTTAAAACTCATTTTTAATTCTCATATTCACAGTCAAATTCCATCCCTTCATCATGTTTACCCTTATTTATTTATATATTATTTATATATTTACTTATATATTTTATATATATAAATATTATATAAATTCTATATATATAAATTATATAAATAATAAATATTATATATTATATATTTATTTAATATAAATATATTC
>RCUC01125904.1:0-56548 GCA_003697995.1 Taxidea taxus jeffersonii | reverse complement strand
CCTCTCTCTCTGACTGCCTCTCTGTCTACTTGTGATCTCTGTCTGTCAAATAAATAAATAAAATCTTAAAAAAAAAAAAAAAGAATAATGTATACCACTTAGGGGATGGTATATAATTCACGCCATCCAGGGTTTCTTTTTCAACTTAAGTCACTCATAGACATAAAGCAGCACGCTGAAAAATAAATCATAATAAAGCTTTGTTCAAGAAAGAAGACACTCATTCAATGGAAAGCTGATGTCACTGCAAGGTTCAGGGCAATTAAGAAAAGAATTAATAAAATAGAAGAGGTATTAATTTTAAAAAAGGACTGATCACAATCAACTCAAATTCAGGATAATTTCAACCAAACCTAGAAAGGGAAGTAAAAGCAAGTCCAAAGTCTTTCCTTGTTCTGGAGAAAATCAAAGTTACTAATTAAATTGTGCCTAGAGTAGAAAAATACAATTGTAAACATTAGTCAAATAGAAACAGGAAATAGAACTTGGGAGGAAAATAAAATTGAACAAAGCATACTTGATCGATCCAGTGAAACTCAGGAAATGGAGAAAAGGGAGAGGAAAAAAAGGTGGAGTAAACAGAAAATAGTAAACCTAAAATTCGATATAAAGCATTAGCAAACTAGGGGCACTGGGGTGGCTCAGTCAGTTAAGCATCTGCCTTTGGCTCAAGTCATGATGCCAGGGTCCCGGGATGGAGCCCCATGTCATGTCGGGCTCCCTGTTCAGCAGGAAGCCTGCTTCTCCCTCTCCTACTTCCCCTGCTTGTGTTCCCTTCTTTTTCTTCTTCTCTTTTTTTTTTTTTAAAGATTTTATTTATTTATTTGACAGAGAGAGACACAGTGAGAAAGGGAACACAAGCAGGGGAGCGGGAGAGAGAGAAGCAGGCTTCCCGCTGAGCAGGGAGCCTCAACACGACATGGAGCTCGATCCCAGGACCCTGGGATCATGACCTGAGCTGAAGGCAGACGCCTAACGACTGAGCCACCCAGGTGCCCCTGCTTGTGTTACCTTCTCTCGCTGTGTCTCTCTGTCAAATAAATAAAATCTTAAAAAAAAAACCTAGCAAACTAAATCCAGAATCAAGCAGAATTTACCCTAAGTATAAATGTCAACATGGTTCAGTATTAAGAATCAACTAATTGTGGGGCACCTGGGTGGCTCAGTGGGTTAAAGAATCAACTAACTGTATTAATTAATGCAGAAAAATCAAATAATCATTTCTATAAATGCTTAGAAGGCATTTTATTAAATCCAAATTCCATTCCTGATTTTTTTAAATAGTAAGCTATGAAGTTAAAAGTTTTCTTGATAAGAAACCAAGAGCAAACATTATATCTAGTAAAAAAAAATCATATCTAGTGAGAAAATACTCAATACATTCCTCCAACAAGTAAAAACATAAGCATGCCCTCACTATTTAAGAATATCCATTGGTCCTGACCAATGCAATAAAATGAAAAAAAAATTTTTTTTGAAAGGGAACAATGAATTGCTAAATATATTAATCCCTTTTTTCTTTTTTTTTTAATTTATTTATTCGTCAGATAGAAAGAGAGCGCAGGAGTGAGCACAGGCAGACAGAGTGGCAGGCAGAGGGAGAAGCAGGCTCCCTGCTGAGCAAGGAGCCCGATGTGGGACTTGATCCCAGGACGCTGGGATCATGACCTGAGCCCAAGGCAGCCGCTCAACCAACTGAGCCACCCAGGCATCCCTAATCCCTTTTTTCTTAAGTAGACAATGAACTGAAACATAATTTGAAATGTGTTAGGAATTCAGTAAGGTGGCTAGATGCAAGATAAAATTACAAAAATCGATAGCTTTCCTACATACTGGCAATAAGCTATAAGATATTTGCAATAATTCTGATTTTAGACCTTTATCTTTTAAGCTTGGGATAAGGGAAGAGAAACAGGAACCTGGGAAGCCCTGAAGCACATTAGCCTGTCCAAAGAGGATTTGGCTACAAGCTCCTAGAACGGTGCCAGGCACTAGATAAATATTTGATGAATAAGTGAATGGAATATGAACTTCCTGATTAAGTCTGGTTCTTCTCATCTATTTCCTCTGGGAGGGAATTCTGTTTTCTTACCAGCTGAAATAAACCTTTCTTCTCAAGGTATATATAGCTCATGTATCAAAAAGATTCCTCTTCTGCTTCATGTAGAATGAGCCAAGAGTAATTCACTTAGGCCAAACAAAATGAAAATCAAATAAAAAGATGAAATGAAAATACCTGCCACAATCAGTTCATGGTAATAATCGGATCAATGGTAATGTAAATGTAACATTGTGAATATGTATTGTGAGTTATTTACAGTTTGGCCTTGAAGTCATACTTATAGAAAATAATCCTAGAGAGGACTCAAGATTTTCTTTACCGCAATTTACGTACTCTTCTGAAGAACTGGGTCAACTTTCTCTTCCTTTTTTCTGTTGTTTTATAAAAATCCTTTACCATACAACCCTGCTGTTCTAGAAACTAGCACTTTTCCTCTCTGTCATCTTTTATTTTCTGGGTATTTATACCACAAGGTGTGCCTATCCTTACTCTCAGTATCTATCAAAAATAGGCAAAGAGTATTCTTTGTAGTCATCTAAAACATGTTGCCCATCTCAGTTATAAAAATTAGCTCTGAGAATAGCTTTTGAGGACTACTATGCATAATCTCATTAAGTTATCAGAACAACATTATGATATTGACAGGATAACAGAGGTTCAGGGCAGGCAAGTGACTTGCCAGCAGTAACTAACTACCAGGACTCCCTCGACGGACTCCAAAGACTCCATTCTTTCTACTCGGCTGCACCTGCTGTGAACTGACATTACTCCAATCTCTCCAATGTAAATTCTAAATTTCTTTACATGGTGTACCTCCTTGGTTTGGAAGCAGAGGTAGCAAATAAACTTTATTCACTCAGTTGCCGATAACACTATTTCTCAGGATTAACGGATCCTCTTTACCCATTTATCGCAAACTCATAAACCTATAGACAGATGTTTCCTTGGTTCATGTATAAATCAAAAGCAAGACTTTTCTATCAGCCTCATCATAATTTAACCACAAAGAAAGTTTAAAATGGACAGTGCTGTGTTTTCATTTTAAATTAGGTAACAAACACACCAAGGTCAAAACCTGAAAACATATTCACGTATATGATACCAAAAACTGATGTTTGTAAAATGTAAACATTGCTTCTACAATTTATAATCGTGGAACACCCTAATACGTCTTCAGTAAATGTGGCCCTTTCCATTCACACTCAGCAATGGACATGGCAAAGCCCAAGAGAATAAGAATGATTTAAGAAAAACAAAACAAACAATAACAAAAGAAAACAACAACAACAACAACAACCAGTGGCTACCCTGTTCTTCAGAAACAGCTGGAAAGTGGAGATGTGGCCATTTTGCTCAAACCATGGCACTTGAGACATGCTTAGAAATCTGCAGATATGCATGTTAGCCCCGAATTTGGCTCTCACTCTGTCGAAAAGTCTACACAGTCTAGTTTATCATACTATATAAGATACTTTCCAGGTTGCTCAGAAAGTTTCACAGGGAGCTAAAGTAATGCGTCAAGCCTCCCCAAGAGAAGCTGTTACACCAGGACAATCAAGTCAACTCAATTGCATCGACTTACCAAGAGGTGTCAGTCTCATCACTACCGTAACCACCTCCCGGTCCCACTTTTCCATCTACAATTGTTGGGAAGTTGGCCACCCCTCTAAGAAGCTCCAATGAAGCCCAGGGAACCATGGGCTGATGTTTGTAAAATGCATCAGCATGAAGACTGTGATCAGGGGAACGGGGAAGGAAAAAGAGCTAATGTCACTGGACTAAAAACACACCCTCCTCTTCCACCAAGGCAGGCAATGTCCAGGGCAGCCCGTTTGCCAAGAAAGATAAAGGCGGGAGCATGAAATGGGAGCCCTGGACATCTGGACAATCAAACAACGGTTGGAACTGGACCAGAAGAGATAAGACTTGCTTATGAACCCAGGTGAAAAAAACTGATGGAAAAATGGGTAAAGATCACTCTGAGGGAAGCCTGGGTGGCTCAGTTGGTTAAGCAGCTGCCTTCGGCTCAGGTCATGATCCCAGTGTCCTGGGATCGAGTCCCACATCGGGCTCCTTGCTCAGCAGGGAGCCTGCTTCTCCCTCTGCCTCTGTCTGCCTGTGCTCTCTCTCTCTCTAACAAATAAATAAATAAAATCTTAAAAAAAAAAATCACTCTGAGCCAATATTCACCTGTATTTGATCAGAACAGATTAAAAACTACCAGAAGAGCATTATCTCTTTTATCCCCTTAGTGAACGGCTTAGCCTTCTCCCTTTCAGGTTTTGAGCAGTTATGATTCAGTTTTCAAGCAGGGACAACATACTCATCTACTCAACAAAACTATGAGTGGAGAGCCTCTTTTTTTATGTTTGTTTGAAGTCCCATCAGGGTCAGTCAGGGGCTGGTTAGTCAGATTTTTCCTTTTTAATCAGTACCAACTATTTTTTTTTTTAATTTGTCAGGTAGAGTGCGCAGGAGCGAGCACAGGCAGGCAGAGTGACAGGCAGAGGCAGAGGGAGAAGCAGGCTCCCCGCTGAGCAAGGAGCCCGATGTGGGACTCCATCCCAGGACGCTGGGGTCATGACCTGAACTGAAGGCAGCCGCTTAACCAACTGAGCCACCCAGGCGTCCCAGTACCAACTATTATTAACCAAATTGGGGAGAGAGTAGGAGGATGCTTTCTAATTTGGTCAAATAACCTCCAGGGGCAGAAGACTACACTGTCAAAGGGTCAGGAAATGACCCTTCGGAGAGGTTAAGTTGGATCCTTCCAAGGCTAGTGTACACATTTCCGCTTACGCCCTTGAAAACACAAAAATGATAGACTGCACACAGTTCATATGTACCTTTTTCTTTTTACCTAAAATATCCAGCCATTGTTGCATATCACTATGTATAAGGCTGCCTATTCCTTTTAACACTGCACTTTGTAAATGACCACAGTTTAGAACGAGCTCCCTACTGATGAATATTTGGGCTCTTTCTTATCTATTGCTATTAGAAATAATATTGCAACAAATACTCATATATACATCATTTAGCCCATGTCCATTTATTGAGTCAACAAATATCGGAGTACCTACCCCATCCAAGGCTTTGCTCATGCCTGAAATTACAGCAATAAGCAAAGCAGACAGAGTCCCTGCTCTACACTACGGCTTAGTGTAGGAGACATACGTGTGTGAAGGCAAACTCCCACCAGGTGAATCTGAGAATTCTTCTAAGGCAATTGATCTCAACCTTGGTTGCACATCAGAACTATCTACAAAAACCTTTTTTAAAAACACTAGTCTCGGGGCCATCCTAGATTCATTCGATCTAGGATCAATTTTCTTGAGGTGGGGCCCCAGCATCTGTATCATCTAGGAAGTCCTTCAACGATGTGAATGCTTAGTCAAGCCTGATAATCTTGTTCAAAAACAGTGCTTCTCAATTTCTAATGTGCATGCAAGTAAGTTAGGGATAATGTCAAAATGCAGATTCTGAGTCAGTAAGTCTGGAATTCCGCCTGAGACTCCACCTTCCCAAAGAGCTCCCAGGCAATGTCAATGCCACTGGTCCATGGAACACACTCTCAGTAACAAAGTTCCACAGCCACAGGAGACAGCCGGTAACACAAACACATAAAAGGTGGGCAAGCAAAAACTCACACAACCTGCCAGGCACCTAGTGGGTAAAATCATTTGGGCAGGTTAGAACTAACTCCCTAGGAGGGGACCAGAGAGGCAAATAGGTACCTGAACACAGAAGGCATGGGCCTGCACCATCACTGCATAAGCACTGGGAGGTCGCTGCAGGCCTTCGAAGATGGGAATGACACACAGACACCTCAGGGCAGCGTTTTCAGGAAGGGGAACTCTGGCTACAGTGGTTGCCTGCAGGAATGAGATACTTAGGAGAGGCCAAGAAAGGTACGATTTTAAACACTCTCCCCATAGAATGATCTTAAGGGTGCTAAAAACAAGTATCAGAGAAATGCTTGGGAAGGTGCATTTGAAGCCAGACCCTGAAGGTGTGGGAATCCTACACCTTGGGGCAGGTGTGAGTCCATCCAGGAATGGTGTGTAAGGAACTAGCAGAGGGCAGGGATCCTGGCTGGGTGGGCTCACAGTTAGAGCTGGAAGGGAAAAGAGGCGGGTCCAGAGAGGCAGGGTCCAGAGACCAGGGGAGGATGCAGAGAGCACAGAATCCATTCATTCAGTACGTATTGATTAAGCCTCTGCTACGTGCCAGGCACTGGGCTAGGGAAATGCAGCAGTGAATGGAAGGAGACCCTGAGAGTAAAAAAAAAGAGAGTGAAGAAAATCAAGGGGAGGCTGGTTAGTGTCATGAGTCACAGAATATGGACACCGGACCAAGCAGTCTGGAAACTGGGTCCTAGGCTCAGCTCCACCAGGAGCTAGCTGGGTGACCTGGGTCTGACAAATTGCTTCTCTCGCAGGGCCCCAGATGCAAATGAAAACAAGAGGGCCTTGGGGTGGATGCCCTTCCAGGTCTCTGCAGCTCTAAAGGCCTGGGCTCCACAGTGCGAAAAGAGCCGCTGCAGGTCTCTGCGATGGTGAGGGGTAGGGGCAGAGCTGGACTGTGGACCCTGACGCCCAGGCGAGAGCAGGCAGATGGTCAGGCAGATGGACTTGCACAAAGACTGCCCCTCCGAGGAGCCTGACAGGGCTGCGGAGAGCAAGCAGGCAGGAGCCAGCAAGCGTTGGGAAACTTCCTGACAAGGGAGACTGGTGTGGTGAGGACAAAGGCTGCAAAAAGCGAGAAAGTGGACGGAGAAAAGAGACCTGAACTAAGACACAGGAGAGATCGGCTTCCTTCCCCCTCAGCGTGCAGATGCACCTTGTAGTAGAAACACCGAGGTTCAGTGACTAAGGTGCGCAAGTGCTTAGAGATCGGAGAGGGGGCTTCAGGAAGAAAACCAGGTCTCCAGCGGTGGTGGTGGCAAGGAAGAGCAGGCTCTCAAGTCACAGACCCAAGTTCAAATCCCTGCCCCACTCTCCTCTAGCTCGGCAACTTGGACCAAGTTACTGCTCCCAGAGCCTACGTCTCCCCAGCTGTCAAAGGGGAACAAGACAGGAACTACACCACAGGGGAGTGCACGGAGAAGATCCAGCAAGGCTCCCAAACAGCTGATGCTCTGCAGATGTCAGCAGCGATTGTGCCCACCCCCTGCCTTTATCTCTGGGCAAAGACAAGGATAACTGGGGGGAGCATAGAGGCTGGGCACTCTCTGCAGGGGAGAGACCCAAACAAAAGGGGAAGGAAAGTAGAAG
The DNA here is from genome assembly GCA_003697995.1 of Taxidea taxus jeffersonii. Lineage (NCBI taxonomy): Eukaryota > Metazoa > Chordata > Mammalia > Carnivora > Mustelidae > Taxidea > Taxidea taxus. The sequence goes on along the minus strand of RCUC01125904.1, from coordinate 49,210 downwards.
CAATGGTTGGGGAAATGAAAAGCAGTCCAAAGCACACATTAACCATGAAAAGCTGGGCAGGAGGGGAGTTTACGTTAAGTTCTTCTAGGAAAAGGAAATGTTAGAATGTTGACAGGGGATGTAGTCGCAAGGACCATGGTCAACCCAGACCGGAGAAGCAAGCCCCAGGAAGCTGGACTCATTACAAGCACACCCAAGGATCCAACAGTCCTGACCTAGGACACCAAGAAGGACAAGAGGTGATTTTAACAGGACCTGGCCACCAGTACCTCTAAAGGATATACTCGGGGCCAGCTCCGTGGGTCTGTGATCTGCACTCACACAGGATCCTGTGCTCAGAAGGTTTCTACACTGGGCTGAATGCTCTGCTGTCACATCCTGGAATTCCTAATAAAATCTTTTTTTTTTTTTCTTAATAAAATCTTAACAAGGGGACAAGCATTTCAATTTTGCACTGGGTCCCACAAATTACACAGTCAATCTTGGATACACTGGATACACTGCTAAAGAACATTCACTGGATTAACACAGGTGTAATAAAATCTAAGGGCTGAAAGACAGTAAAAAGAGTTCCCTATTATTATCAGACCAGAAAACAATTATTCAAATTCTCACTGAAATCCCAACATTGACCATTAATATCAAGGACAAAACCTATAACAGGTAACTCAATGCCTCCTTGAAATATGCTTTACTCTAGAATTTCTTTAACTCAAAAGAAATCACTCTAACTACCCTCATGGCATTCTGCGCAATCCCTATTGCAATCCTTCACTTGTACCTCCTCTGTCTCCTTTCCTGGTCTTGACCGCCTAAAGGTAAGGTCATCTTGTCCATCTATGCATCCTCAAGGTATGGCACACAATAGGCCCGTATAAATCTTTGAGAAAAATGAACAAAAAGTCCAAGTGCCGTCAAACTGCTGATGCAAGTCATGCAATAAACAAGATTTGCTTGACTGGACAGCACAGAGAAAGGCTGCTGTATTGCATTTTCTGCAGCATAAATGCTGAAGCCAGCAGGAAGACAAGCTCAGTTCCTTAGAACACACCTCTGCCCTCATTAAATAGCCCTGAAGAAAGTCCAGTCTTCTGTTTTTGCAGTAAAACAGCTACTCTACAAGCATGTCTATTCTAATTACGGACCCGTCCCGCTAATGTTATTTCCAGAATTTAGATTATCTTGATTCTCAAGGAGCAGGCCTTATGCAGCAGATAGAACAGAGAAGTCACTCAAACATTTGCAGAATAAATTCATCTAGAGCACTTCAACTATTAATATGATTTGCTGATTTTAGTAAGAAATTAGCTTTAAAAGTATATACATCCTCAACAGGGAAAGGACAGTCTTTTCAACAAATGGTGTGCTGGGAAAACCAGAAATCCACATGCAAAAGAATGAAGTGGAAGCCTCATCTTACACCATATACAAAAATTAACTCACAGGACACCTGAGTGGCTCAGTTGGTTAAGTGTCTGCCTTCAGGGTCCTGGGACTGAGTTTCACATTCTCCCTCTGCCTGCCACAACCCCCTGCTGGTGCTCACTCTCTCTCTCTCTCTCCCTCTCTCTCTGACAAATAAATAAAATCTTTTTTAAAAAAATTAACTCAAAGTGGATTAAAGACCCAAACCTAAGACCCCAAACTGTAAAACTCCTAGAAGAAACATAGGAGAAAATTTTCATTGACTTAGCAATGACTTCTCATGATATGACACTAAAAACACAGGTAACAAAAACAAAAACAGACAAATGGGACTACTGCAAACTTTAAAAAATTGTGCCAAAGACACAAAGGCAACCTATGGAATGGGAGACAATACTAACAAATTATATATCTGATCAGGGTTAATATCCAAATATAAAAATTAACTCCTACAACTCAGCAACAAAAAATCAAATAATCTGATATAAAAATTAGCAAAGAACTTGAATAGACATCTCTTCAAAAAAGATATACAAATGGCCAGAAAGTGCAGGAAAAGACACCCAACAGGACCAGTCATCAGAGAAATATAAATCAAACTTCCTATCCATTAGGATGGCCACTTTTGTCAAAAGAATAGAAAATAGCTGGCACCTGGGTGGCCCAGTTGGTTAAGTGTCTGACTCTTGATTTCAGCTCTGGTCATGATCTCAGGGTTGTGAGATGGAGCCCCATCTTGGGTTCCACGCTGGGCATTGGGTTCCTGCTTAAGATTCTCTCTCTCCCTCTGCCTCCCCACCCCCTCACTCTCCCTCTCTAAAAAAGATTAAATTAAAATAAAATTAAAATTAAAAAATAAAAAGCTTTTAAAAAAAAATAGAAAATTTCAAGTATTGGTGAGAATGTGGAGAAATTAGAACCCCTGTGTACTTTTGGTGGGATTATAAAATGGTACATCCACTACAGAAAACAGGATGAAAGTACCTCAAAAATTAAAAACAGAATTACCATATGATCCAGCAATTCCACTTCTGGGTTTATACTTCAAAACAAACAAACAAAAAAAGAAAACAGGATCACAAAAGAGGTATCTGTACATCCATGAAGCATTATATACAATAACTAAAAGGTAGAAGCAAACTAAATGTCCACCAGAAGATGAATGGATAAAGAAAATATGATCTATCCATACAATGGAATATTATTCAGTCTTTAAAAAGAAGAAAATCCTCTCACATGCTACAATATGGATGAGCCCTGAGGTCATTATTCTAAGGAAATAAGACAGTTACAGAGACAAATACCATATGATTCTATTTATATAAGGTATCTAACGGAGAGGTATCATATTTATAAAGACAGAAAATAGAATGGTGGTTACCAGGTGTTGGGGGGGAGGGAGAGTCTGCTAATGGGTAGGATGAGTTATCTTTGGGGTGATGAACATTCTGGAACTGGAAACTGGTGACGGTTGCACAACTTTGTGAATATATTAAAACCACACACACTATATGCTTTTAAAAAGTGGATCTGAGGGGCGCCTGGGTGGCTCAGTGGGTGAGGCTTCTGCCCTCGGCTCAGGTCATGATCTCAGGGTCCTGGGATTGAGCCCCGCATCGGGCTCTCTGCTCAGCAGGGAGCCTGCTTCCCCCTCTCTCTGCCTGCCTCTCTGCCTACTTGTGATATGTGTGTGTGTGTGTGTGTGTGTGTGTGTGTGTGTGTGTGTAAATAAATAAAATGTTTAAAATTTAAAAAAAAAATGGATTTGATGGTATGTGATTTACATCTCAGTTTTTCTTTTAAAAGGCAACTACGCCTGAGGCACCTGGGTGGCACAGTCGGCTAAGCATCGGACTCTTGCTTTTGGCCCAGGTTGTGATCTCAGGGGTTCGAGATCAAGCCCCAAGTCAGCTCCATGCTCAGTGGGGAGGGAGTCTGTTTGAGATTCTCTCTCTCCTTCTGCCCCTCCCTCCGCCTGTGTGTTCTCTTTCCAAAATAAATAAATAATTTATAAATAAAAATAAAAATAGAATAAGATATTAAAGTCTTAAAAAATCTTTAGTTTAATTTTTGACCTGTTTCTCCCAAAATTTGTTTTATTCTGGCCATGATGATTCAGCCAGTGACTAAAACCTGTGACCCAAGAGTCTCCCTTGTAAGCAATCTCTTACTATTTGCCTAACACACACACCTCAGAGCTGCTCCAGAACCCTGAAGCTGGAAGGAGGGCCGACTTACTCTTCAGACTCCCTCCCCACCCCTCCACCCCGCAAGCCTTGGTTGAAACTCTGGGCCCAGCTGACTGGTCTCAGGCGGGGTACAGGACCCGAGCCACGGCTCCCCAAGATTCCTCCCTGTGTAAGAGATTTACTCCCCCTCCGTAGGCACGGCTGTAATGTGGGAGGGCTGGGACCTGCCAGCTGCCCCACTCCCCTCCCTCACGGATAAAACTGCTCTGGAGCATGAAGCTGACCCGCAGGAACATTCAGACCCCCGCTTCCAGCTCACTCCCGAGGTTCAAGTGAGCCTGTTGATGGGTTCATCCTTTTTTGCTTAAGTTATAGTTAGAGCCTGATTTCTGTCATTCGCAGACAAACCTCCAGAGCAATACACTCCCTGAAGTCAGGGAGTCAAAGCACCACTAAAACTGCAACCTTCTGCTCCAACAGTCTTCTCCTTGGACTCCGGGCCTCTTGATGCCAGCCACCCTCTCCCAGCTAGGGGCTCAGTCACAGTGACCTAACAAGTAGCGCCCTGCACCTTCCCTGCTCAAAATCCAACCGGCCTCCCAGTCTCGTGGGACAGAGCCCTCGCCGTCTGCCAATCCTGACCTCCTATCTGCCCACTACCTCCCTCTCCAGCTGCCATTCCTGCGACCAGATACTGCCCAGCTTGGGCACGTGCTGGTTTTTCTGCTCCCGTTACTTTCACTCGCTCTGTCCGTTTGTAAAACGTCTCCTTCTCCATTCTCCACCTCAAACATCATTTCCTTGGGAAAAGCCACCCTTCTCCTAAGCAGGGTCACTCCCTACTTCTATCCCTGTACCTCCCTCTCATAATAACTGTGGTGGAGACGGCCGGCGCCCGCCCGTGTCCCCTCGCCCTGACCACCTCAGGGCCCACTGGCCTGACCTCCAGCTGCCAGCGCCTGCCCCTCTTGGCCTGACGGCTTCCCCGGCTTCGCCCACGGGGCAGACGGGGAAATGCTTGCGGATTCAATGCCCAACACGCCGTCTGAGGACTGTGCCACCAGTGGCCGATAAAGGCTGCCGTCTGGAGACCCCCCTGCCTCACCCCGGGTGTGGACGACCCAGGTGTGTGTTCTGCACAGGCTCCGAGGAGTGGAAACTGGTTTGGTGACTTATCTTTTTCTGGTGCCTTCCCTTGCCTGCCTCACTTCCCTTCACCTCTCCGGTAAACTCCTAGCGGTCAAACTCTTTCTCAGGGTCGGCTTCCAAGGCCCTACAAACACCCAGCATTTTCACAGCATTTACCGTCTGTCAGACGCTGTTACCGCAAACGTGCATTCCGTCTTCGGAACAGCCCCGTAAAGGTAACCCAGAATTTAGGTGGGGGGACACTGAGGTTAGGAAACCTGCCCAAGGCCCCAGAGCTAGTAAACTCGGTTCACATTTTTCACATTCTACTGGAACCATCTCTTTGCCACGTCTCCACTAGACCAAGGGCCTCCTGAGGGGGTTCCTTTTTATTTTAATCTTCCTCAGTGCCCTCAGCATCCAGCAGAGCCAGGCCTGCGAGCCCATGCTCGGGACAGAAAGCTTTTGAGGGTGCCTGCTCTCTGCTCCCCGGACACGTGGTGTTTGTTTTTCTCGCCTGGGGCCTTCGCTCCAGCAGGAGTCCTGAGACGCCTCTCCTCACAGCCCTCCGCCCCGGTGCCCCGGTCCGCACACCCTCCCGCCAGCCACACACACACACACAGAACAGCGGCCCGACTGCCGCTGTGGCGGCCAAAGCGAGGAATTCTGTGGGGCGAGCGACGCGAGACCACATGGAACCCCCATGCCTCATAAACAAACCGAGTCCCTCACACACGAGCCGGTGCGCCTCTGCGGAGCTGTCCTGCGTTTTCACACAAAACACCTGTCTGCTTCCCTGTAACCTCCACTAAGACTCAAGTCTCCCCGATGCTAAATGTCTTCCCTCAACCCTGTTCTTCCCCCACGCTGCCACCTTTGCCGATGACCGGTGCCACACCCCTGCCTCCCTCACCCTAGTCAGCTTGCACCTCAGCCACCGCCACTTCAGTCGCTGGAGCTCCGGGGCTAGGCGTCCATACGCTGAGGAAGAGCTTCCCGGGAGTGGCCTCTGGGCGAAGCCTTGAACTCTGAGGAGGCTTCCAAAAGTGGGGTTCAGACCCCTCCGTCCTGACTCCTGTCCTCAAACTGCATCCTAATGGTCTTCATGCTCACGCACGCCCCGTGAGGGCGGCCAGGCATCCCCGCTCTACCAAAACAAGGCATCTTGACATTTTCTCATCTTCCGTCCCGCAGGCCACCACTCCAGCCAAAGCCAGGCCAACACCTGCCTACGGCCTCGTCACTGCCAGTCCCCCACGTCCCCCATGCTGACCACGCGGTCCACCACTCAAAACCCATCGAGGGCCGACTCCTGCCTGAAGAACAAGAGCTGACCTCCACGTGAGCGCGCTCAAAGCAGTCTCGGGGCTGCCCGCTCCTCACTAGTCCCCACCCCCAGCCCCTCAGAACCCATCCCAACACACGACTCCACCCGATCCCATTCCAGCAGGCACAGGACTTTCCCACCTCGGGAGCTGTGCTCAGGCTTCTCCCTCAGCCCGTGGTGCTTTCCCCGCCTCACACCTGAAAGGCCCCTCGGACTTCAAGGACCCGGTGAAAACACCCCCTCTGCCGCCTCAGCTGGCTGCAGACGTGCGCCCCAACAGCGGGGATGACCGACAGGAACGAAGCCCCCCTCCTCAATATTCCCAAAGTAAAACTCAATTCTCACTTCCCATTTTAAGGTCAACATATCTGTCAGTCAGTATTTTTTTTTTGAGTGTCAAGTGACAATCCCAACTGAAAAGAGTGTCAGTAAAAGGGAATTCACGACCTCCTGTAACCAAGTGGCAGCGCTGGCTTCGGGCATTGCCGGCAAAGGCAGGTCCGGGATTCGAGTGAACCATGGGGCCTGTCCCCCCTTTCTCTCCCAGCTCTCCTCTCCTCTCTGGCCTCTTCGTGAGCCCCGCTCCACATCGCAGCAAACACAGCTGCACAATTTTACAGGAAGAGATACCCTTCCCCCCAGCGGCCATCCGAGCAAATCTAACAAAGACTGTTAGGCTCTCCTAGAGTCACACGTCCACCAAGGAAGCTATTTTGGCCAACAGAAGATACTGATGAAAGACCAGAGACAGGATGAGAAGAGAAGCCAGGGAGCTTCTCTCTCTGCCCAGTCTTTTGCTCTGGTTCAGAGAGCATCCCCGGCAGCAGCTGCTTCCTCTCTGGGGCTCCCCTCCTCAGGGGACCCCACCCTTGTTGAGCCGCCCTGCCATGCTTCTAGTCCCCACAGAAGCTCCTGGGTTGTAACATCACCTCTTCTTGCTGACCCTCCAGCCCTGAGGGTGACAGCAGTTTCCTGCTATTGCTGCCCTGTTAATCTCACCATCTTCTGCTTGACTTCTCGTGTCTTCCATTGCCTGTGTAACTAACTCCCTGTATTACAGCCTTTCGGTTTGAGATACCTAGAGAGGTTTTTCACCCTGACGGGCCCACGACTGATACAGACGCAAAGAACAGGCAGAAATGCGAAAGAAGATACGGAGATACAGCCCCTAGGAGTAACCGCCGACACCACCTCCCATTTATTAAAGGCTCCCCACGTATCAGGCACTACTCTAAGTGCAGACTCCCCAGATCCTCACGTTGACCCTGTGCCAGAGCTGCTTCTGTTGACCCCTCTTTACAGATGAGGAAACTGAGGCTCAGAAAGGTTAAATAATTTGCTACAAAGCCTGTAGGTAGGCAGCGCTGGGATTCAAACACAGACAGCCAGGCTCTGGCGTGCCTGGAAGCAGAAAGTGCTTCCAGAAGGAGGGTACTCGACAGCATCAAGGGCTGGAGGAAGAGAAGGTCAGGAGAGCCGAGGATGGTGAAGCGGCTACGGGATTTTTCAAGAAGGAAGTCACGAGTGAAGTCAGAAACCAGACAGCAGTGGGCTGAGGCGTGAGCGAGGAAGACAAGAAGCGCAGACCATGCCTTCAAAAAGTTCCACTGTGAGGAGTCGTCACTAAAGAGATCATGAGACGGGGAAGAAGAGAGCCTCACAGCAGAGCTTTCTTTACTACTCGTTTGTTTTACAAGTGAGCGTGTTTAAGTACCGATGGAATGAGCCAGGCGACCGAGAGTGTGCGGACACAGGAACGAACAAGGGTGACAAACAGAGCAGAGGTCTCTGAGAGGCCAGACGGGCGACACAGAGGTCTCTGAGAGGCCAGAGAGGGCGGGCCACAGGGTCACAGAGAGGCCTAGAATCCCATCTGTCTTCACATCAGCAGAACGGGAGGGCTGAGGAGAGGGGCAGAAGGTGTGAACGACGGAGAGAAGCTTCTGTCAGCGGAGGGGCCCAGAGGGAGCCTCCGTGGGAAGGAGGGAGCGCCCAGGACCGCTGAGGCCCCAGCTGGGCTTGGTTCCCGTGAGCTGACCCGGCAGTGATTCGCAAGCTGTGTTCGTACCCCAGGTGTAGGCAAAAGACCCGAACCCGCGGAATGATCCAGGCTGGGTGTACAGGAAGAAGAGCAAGGGAATGGAGGCCGGGACCTGGCAGGAGGCGCTGAGGAGAGGGGCCTGCCCGGTGAAGGAGGGAGGCGAGCAGAAGCAGTCAGCGCACAGGTGCAGTCGGTCCTTGCTGACTGGGAGCGGGGAAGGCAAGAGAAGATGGTATCTCATGGCACTGACTCAAAGCCCAAACCATTCCGGGTATTTGAACGCAAGGGTGTGGCCGGGAGAGGGCAGCTGAACCGAAAAAGAGGTCACGGTGTGTGGAGATAAAGTCAAGAAGCCAATAGTTTTGAAGGTTTGAACAGGGTCTTGAGGGGAGGGCATGATTTGAGGAAACAGTGAGTTGAGGTCTAGGGGTCTTTTTTTTTTTTTAATTTTTATTTATTTATTTGAAAGGGAGGTGGAGGAGAAGCAGGCTCCCCGCGGAGCAAAGAGCCCAATGGGGGTTCGATCCCAAGACCCTGGGCTCATGACCTGAGCCGAAGGCAGAGGCTTAACCATCTGAGCCACCCAGGCTCCCCAAGGTCTAGAGATTTTAATGAGTTAGAAACAACAGGGAATGAAAAAGTCATGAAAGTCCTGTAAAATGGACGTTTGTTTCTGCTTGTCCCCCATTCGTTCATTCCTCCTATTAGCAGTGTCCTGATTCTGCTTTGGAAACCACCTCCATCCTCCCCCAGCTCACACAGGGCTCCTAAGATACTAACAATATTCTCTTAAGCTGGGGGATAGGAGGAACAGGAGTGTTTTTTGTTCTTTAAACTATATAGATACATTTTATTCTTTAAACACTTTATGTACTTTACATGTACATTTCACAATTCAAATGCACAGACCTACAAAACGTTTCCTTTCTCCATGCTCCAAAGATAAGGATCTGCGTCAGGTCTGGGCAATCAGTTAACAAAGCTTGGTTCCAGGGCCTGACCCAATTGAGGCTCCCGAGACACCAGCCCAGGGCTTTGGCTGGGGCTATCAGGAAAGAGGTACTACTCTCTTTCTGCTGAAATTGTGAGGCTTATTTGTAGAACATATCCCTTTGGTAGCCTGAGAATAAAACTAACACAGAAGAAAGCAGAGCCAAGAGAGGGAGAGTGACGGATTTCTGATATCATTTGAATACCTAGTTCCAGCCACTCCTGAAGCCAAACTACCTGGGGCTTTTCAAAAACATTAAGCCGGTAGATTTTTTTTTTTTCCTTTACCAGTCTGCATTTGGTTTATGGCCTTTAAGGAAACGAATTTCAGTGCAATAGCCAAATAAAGGGCTCTCAATTCAAGCCTGCGTGACCTTTTTCAACATGTAAGTCAGATCAAGCCCTCCTTCCACTCAAGACCCTGAGTGTGGCCTCAAAGCAAAGACCAACATTCTCAGGGTGGCCTATGAGGTCCTCCTTGATCTGACCCTCCCCTCTCTGCTATACATCAACAACTCTCCATTGTCCGTTCTGCCCCAGCCACGGTGGCCTCTGGGCTCTTCCATAACACACCAGGCAGATGCCTGTGAGCCTCCAGCTGGACACTCCTCCAGACATCACTTGCTAACGCCCACCCTCACCTCCTCCACATCTCTAAAATCTCCAGTTCTCAGGAAGGCCTATCCAAATCTTCCTCCCACAGCCAGTGATCGTGAGCCCCCTCCCCAACCTACTTCTTCTCCCTCTCATAGCATTTATTACATAACACAGGACATACTCACTGAGAAGTACCCAGTGAGGGCAGGTGCCTTCAACTGGCTGACTCTGCTCAAGTTCCTGGAACAGTGCCTGTCTCCTGGTAGGCCCTCAAATAAATGACTGACCAATAAAAATGACATGGGCCTCTGGGGAGAAGGGCTTGGTTTGTAAAGGGCAGTGGGGAGATGGGGACACCGACCTCCATCTCCTGATCCTGACATAAGTGGAGTAGGGGAGGGAAAGATACCTCCACTCTGAAGACTTTGGGAGAAGCCCTCACTGAAAAGGGCAGAAAGTAGGCGGAAGAGTTGAGTGAAGAGCTTGAGGATGTGGGAAGGGGTGTTAACCACAGCTGGGCCTAGAGTGGGCTCGGTGTATGAGTGTTGGGAGGGCCAGAGAAGCTTGGAGGCTGAGCCGGGGAGAAGTAGCCCAGAGTGGTTTGCAGATGAAAGTAAGACAAGAGTCAGGCCAAGTGGTTTATTTACATTTTAGGTGGAGATGAAGGATGTAGTGATAGAAGGCCTGGTGAGGCATGGAAAGAATTAGTCCTAGCAACCCTTGGAAGATAGGAAGCATTCTCCCATGACTCCAAGGTTTGAATGATTTTAGAAGTTAGTGGATGAAAAGCCATCATATTTGGTTGTTGTTTCCATCTCCCGCAAGCATCACAGACACCTCCCAGAAGTGTCTGTGGGACCAAGACACGAGGCTTCCCCATTCTTGGCAACATCCTGGGTCCACAGAAAGCAATTCCCCCCGTATTATAATACAACAACCCTGTGCCATGAGCAGCCTGTCAAACCCTCATTCTCCAAGCCCAGAACTGACTCTGAACCAGGCATCCAGGGTCACAACTCCATTGTCCAAAAAGGCGAGAAAACAGGTTTCTTTTCAAAGATAGATCACAGCACTCAGCTCTCCTACCTGTCCTCCAATGACCCCCATGCTGCCGGGGCAAGAGAAAGAGGCCAAAGTGAAGGCTTCCTTCTACTGGTCCTGACTCACCTCAGTTGAATGCTAGCTTCTCTCTACAGAAATTTCTCCACAGTCGCTAGAACACACGTGCATGCCAAGATTCAAGGAAAATGTTACTTCCAGTCAGGGAAGGAAATTACATTACTTAACCTCTAAGGAAAAGTGGCTTACTATAAATCAGGCCCTTGGGAGTGATGTCATTTTGATGCTTCTTACAGCTGCAAGGAGACTTATTAAATATTCAATAATTAATAATAACAGCTTCAAGATGGTCTTTCTCACAGAACTGTCCCCATAAAGAAAGCCAGCAGTAATTAGACCTGGGCCTGACTTCCCACCCACCAACAAGCTCTTAGTGGTACAGGGCATCTGTCCTGCCAGTATTTATTAGGAAAATGCCCATATTTCTGAGATAGGTATCCACCAAGAGTGGATCATTAGGCAAATGTTTAAATCATTGGGGGCACCTGGCTGGCTCAGTCAGAAGAGCATATGACTCTTGATCTCAGCATCATGAGTTGAGCTCCACACTGGGTATAGCAATTACTAAAAATAAGAGTAACAGTAACAACAATAATATCAATAATAAATACAAATTTTAAAAAGTAAATAAAATAGCCATCGGCAGCAGCCAGTATTAAAGATGGCTCCCATATTTATACCTCTTGGATTTTATACCCTCTTCCCACTTTGTACTAGCATTGGTCTGTGTAACAAACAGAATATGGCAGAATTATGTCACTTTGAAAATTAGATTATACAAGAGTATAGCTTGAGTCCTGGAATCTCTTGCTCTCTTGGACCACTTGTTCTGGGGGAAAGCTAGCTGCCATGTCAAGCAGTCCAGTGAAGAGGAACTAAAGCCAGCAGCCGAGTAAGCGAGCTTGGAAGCAAATCCTCCCCAAACCCAGTCTTCAGATGACCCCAGCCCTGGTCAACACCTTGACTGCCACCTCAGAACAGACCGGAGGCCAGAACCACCCAGCCTAGCTGCTCCTAGATGACACTATTGACCCACACACACTATTTTCAGTGCTAAATTTTGGAGTAATTTGTTACACAGCCATAGATAATGAATTCACTATCCTGAGAAGGAAATCAGAAGGTTCAACTTCGGTCCCTGTCCTACATGCCTGTAGGAACAATTTCTCTGTCTAGAAGAAAGCAACAAATTATTTATCCAGTCACTCAACAATTGCCTATTGAATGCCAAATATGCACAAGGTATTTCCAAGCAACACAACCCTTCATATAGTGTATCATCTATAAGATAAAGAGAAATAATCACAAACGCCAACACACCAACCTCAAACTGCTCAATCCATTGGTTTCGTTTGCTTTTTAAGTCCTTTTGCTCCTAATGCTCTACTCCCCACTCCTGGCTTTCATAAACTCTTCAAGGTACATCAAGTTCCTCTCCATAGCTATCTTGAGTCCTCCGTGTACTAATACACTCATTTTTCCTGTACCACACGCCCTCCAATCTATGGGATAAAGAATTAGGTCCCCCAATCCCATTTAATATTGGGACTAGGAGGAATTCATTTCATTTAGTATTTTACCAGGAGGAGGGAATTCCGATCACAAGTGTTAAAAGCAATTCTAATTTCTGCAATTAGTGAGTAGGTGGCCTCAGCAGGGCTGACAGAATCACAGCTCGAGCTCTGGTCACAGCTGAAATGGAAGGGTGGGGAATGCCGCCCCTTAACCCTTCGCGGGACTCTGCGGTCTCTCAAAGCAACACCAGGATTATGCTGCTCTAAGAAAATCAAGAGCCTCCTCCTGCACAAAGAAGGTCAAAGGGCGAACTTTCTTCCCATCAACCACAAAACGGGCCTCTGCCCAAGCTAACTGGTGTGGAGGGCCGTCAGAGGTGAACCGAGCCCCAGACGGAAAACCACAGCGAGACTCTCCCCTCGCCCGCTGGGGTCTGAGTCAGGTGACTCCGCAGGGCACACAGCAAACCTAAACAAAGATCACTCCCCACATGACAGAGCGTGGGGAAAATGACTCCGGCAGTAACACCAAGGCTGCCAGTCCTACCACGGAAAACCATTAACTCTTGCTCCTTTGCAGTCCCAGGAAAGTGGGGAGCTACAAGTTACCCGGCAGCTCAGCCTTCGCGGATGCTCCTGGAGGAACCTGGGACCCCCCATCCCAGGACCCAGGCGCCGGGCACCGCACACCCGCCAGCGACCCCAACCCGCGGGCAGGACCCCTCCCCACCAGCTGTCACAGGCGCCCGCGCCCCGGCACAGCCGGACATGCCCGCCCCCTCCGGCCGCTCTCCGCGCCGCTACGACCCCGCGGGGGCGGCAGGGAGGGACGCTTCTTCCGAAGGCTCTGGAGCCCAGGGCACGCCCGCCCCCGGGCAAGGGCGCCAGGGTGGGCGCGGCCCGGCGCCCGGAGGGAGCTGCGGGTCCACCATCCCCCGCGAGAGCGAAATGCGCCTCCCGGTCCCCAGCCCCGTGCGCCCCACCTTGTCGCCGAAGCTGCGGGCCATCAGCAGGTCCGGGCTGGGCGTGCTGTCGCCGCCCACGGCCTCCTCGCTGCTGGAGCCGGCCAGCGGGTGCGGCATGTCGAGCAGGGAGTGGGGCCCGGTGGACGGCAGGCCCTTGGGGGGCCCGCCCGACATGGCGCGCACGGCTCGGGACGCGCCGCTGCCGCCTCCTCCTGTGCCCGCCGCGGCGGGCTCCCCCAGCGCCCGCGCCCAGGCCCCGCTCGGCCGCGGTCGGTCGGAGGCCCTGCACCGGCCGGGCCGGGAGCCGCCGCCGCCGCCGCCACCCGCCGGCTTGTCTCTGGCCGCGCGGGGCCGGGCCGGGCTGCGCTGAGCTGCGCTGGGCTGTGCGGGGCTGGGCTGCTCCGCACCGCGTGCCCCCGCTCCGCGCCCGAGCCCGCCGCGGTTCGCCCGCACCTCGGCCAGGGGCGCCCAGCCCGCTGGCGGCCCCGCCCCCGCGGCGCCTCGGCCGGCCCCCGAGGGGGGAGGAGGCGGGAGGGGAGGAGGCCGGAGGAGGGAGGGGAGGGGGACGAGGAGGCGCGCCCTAGCCCCGCCCCCGCCCGCCGCCCGCCGCCCCGCAGGAAGTGCGCGCGGAGCCCTCGGTCGCTGTGCTCCGCGTGGCCGGCCTTGCCTGCGAGAGGCCGCCCTGGGGGGCGCCGCGCGCGGTCCCCAGACAAATGTTTAACGGAAATCAGCGGTGGAAAAAGACGTTGGAGCATCCTGTTCCATTCCACCTGCGTTTACCGAGGCGTCCGCGGCCGCCACGCGGGGGGCTGGGGGCTATGGGGGCCCGCACGTGAGTCGGGATACTCTGGCCTCGAAGATAACCCAGAATGGAAGGAATTACGCCGCGTATTATAAGAATGGCATAAACGGCTCTGAGGCGCAGAGGAGCTGGAGGACATGGGGTGGGGAACGTAGAAGGAAATTCAAGGAGGCAGTGGGAGGTTTCTTCCCAGGCGCGCCAGGCCATCTTGCTTCTGCAGTGAAGCCCGCTGTGTGTAAGGCTAAACCTCAGTGAGCCTCAGAAAAGACAGGGAGTGCTACAAATGATGTATGATTCCAACTCACACCTTCACCCTACTGCCTTTTGGGAGAACTATATTTTTCATGCGTTTGTGCTTCCTTTCCAGGCCTTTGGCTGAGCTGAATTCTCATACTTATCTGTTAGAGTGGAGATAGTCAAGGCGTTATGTGAGCTCTCGGGGGTGGCAGTTCATCTCCTTTTCCCACCTTACCAGCTTCTTTTCTTAGGACCAGGTCAGTAGAGGGCATCAGTCCGAGCAAGAAAGGATGGCTTCTAGCAAAATACAGGGCAGGGTGGCTCAATGTGAGGGTGTACTGTTCCTGTCGACTTCCGACCTCTTTAGGTCTGTCCAGTTCAAGCTGGAATTCACCGTGTTCTCCGCCACACCTTTATCACCAAACAAGTCATACTTCAGCAGGAGGACAATGCAGAGTTGAACCTGATCCAAAATATCGCTCAGAGACCCAATGAGCTTCAAAGACCTTACCTTATTTCCCCTGGTGTAATTCGCTGGGCCTTAGCCCTCAAGTGATCATCTCTCTCCCCCACATGGGTCTGCCTTGGTAGGGAAGAATAGGATTCAGAGGTACTGGGAACTATTTTAAATGCTGCCTCTGTCTACCTCACAAGAATGTCAAAGTCTGGTCCTCCTAGAGGTGGGTAAAATTAATATGTTTATATTGAAGGGTTGCTTAGGACTACTACAGACCCTATTAACTGTTCTAATTAGCATCAAAGTAAATAGCATGGCTATAACGAGAATCAGTGTTCTATAGATGGATAACACAGGTGTCTCTTACTGGATAGTGTTATTTATTTTAACAAGCCAGCCACTTTAACCTAACAGCTTACTTTATGAAGACTCCGCTCAGCTTTCTCCTCGGGTCACCAGGTAAGAGTGAAAAGAGAGCCACATTTGGACCCCTGCTAGTCACTACAAGTGTGTGACCATGAGCAAGTTACCTAACCTTCACGAACCTGTTTCCTAACCTAGAAAGGAGGAGGGAGCAGGTCATAACAGCTGCATTGGTGGTGGCTGTGGAACAGCATATTCAGTAAGTAATGAGCAAAATGCTCGTGTAGAAGAGACATTCCCTAAATGTTCACTCCCTTCCTCTCCGTCAGGTTTTCTCTGCTGTTGTTACAAAATGATAATCCTAGAGTTTTCATAACTGAACGTGCTGCAACCCAAACTCCTCTATTTGTTTGGGTCAGACTGCCATTTTTCTGTGCTCCTACCAAAAAACAAACAGCCCCCAGAAAACCAGAGTTCCTAAAAGGCCATATGAAAGAGTTTATTCATTTATTTTTCCCATTTCCTGGTTGGTCAGTGGCATCTGGCCACAACGATCCGGTGGGTAGTCATCAAAACTAAAGAAAGTGAACGTCTATGGAAAACATTTTGGTATGAAGTTTCCACTGTTCAAATTTAGCCTCGGACTGTCTATTCATACTCACCACTTCCTGTTGTATTTCAGTGTTCCTTGTGGTGGGAAATTGTCCCTGAAATAACATTAAGTGTCCTAGAGTATGTAACTATGGCTCTACTCAAAGTTTTCAGAGCAACATGGTGGGAAGGAAGAAACGTGAAGTTTGTATATCTGAACAGAAGGTTGTAGTGTTTGTTGGAATTTCTGGAGGGAAGCTTGGATCTCTAGGGCTGAGCTGTGAGGAAGAATGAACTGGATGATACGTGCCTGGGGATACAGGGGTGATGCCACCAGAACCTAAGAGCGCAGGGTGGGGTGGGCCTTCCACCGTCCACAGGGAATCTTAGGCACTTAGGCAGGCACCTTTCAGAAACAGGGCCTTGGACCCCAGAATTCGGTAAGTTTGCCAAGCTGGAATCCTGTAAACCTCACTAACAAGTCTTTCAGGGCTTTCCATGAGCACCCAGACTGAGGACCTCAGAAACAAAGCAGAGCCCCAACAAAGCTTTCCCTCTTTCTCTCCCCTGGTACAGCATGTGCTTAGGCCTTATTCATGTTTGTGTTAGCTACTTATCCTCTCCTGGTTTTTAATACAATCGTAGCTTTATTTTATATGGCATCCCAAAGCCTGCCTCAGAATAACACCACCACTTCTGAAGTGGACGGCTGAGGAGGACAAAGGAGGTTTTCAAAGAGCTTTCAGAGTGACATGTAGAAAGCCACAGAAGGCTGTCTCAAACAAGAGGGGCCACGGAGAAGACACCATCACCAACACAGGCAAAATTGTGTGGACAATTTAATTCTGCCAGTGATGTCCCAGGAAAAAGCAAGGGCCAGCAGGTCCACTTGAGGCCAGGATCTGAAGAGTTTTGCAAACAAGAAATTGGACCTTGCCCCAGAATACGCAGAGAGGTTTGTGGGTAATGATAGGATCACTTTATACTTCCATATCAAAACTCCTGGCCTCAAAAGCATACAGACCCTCTGGCAGTGGATAATGCAACACAGACTGTGGAGTCGGTGCCTCAAATCCACCTGTGAATTTGTCAAAAGGCAAATTTTTGGACCCCACCCAAGAGATTCTGATTCCAGGCTGGGCCTAGAATTGACATTTTTCCACAAACCACAAGGTGACACGGATACTGGTCTATAGGCTATACTCCCAGAGACACTCTCTGAGCTCCACCTCTCGCTCTAAACCCTAAGATGACATTCCAAACCACCTTTGGCAAACAGCATTCTTAAACTGCTTGCCTTGGAGAAGTTTCCTGTTTGCTGAAAAGTTTCTTAAAAGACAAATTTCTCTTACAAAATTCTATCACAGGGACCTTCTGCCCTAACCGTCTATGGTTCCTTTTCTGGAGCATCTACCAGGTGCTTAAAACTAGGGAGAAGAGCATAGATGAACAAAACTGTCTGTTGACAGATTCATTTCATAGCTCTGTGACATGCCTCCCTGTGGAGTGGGTATTTTTCAGAGCCCCCACCCCCCGCCAAAAGTTCTCTGAATGGCCCTGCAAACTCCAAGGAACTGGGCTTCATCTGGCCCTAGTAATGTCATCTACCACCCTCACAAGCAGTACCTGCTACCCGGCCTTCTTCACAAGCAGGCTCTGGGCGGGGGTGGGGGGGAGAGAAGATGCATAAGCTTCTACGGAGGCTACGGGTAGACAGTGTGAGCTGGAGAAGAAACCGAGCTGACCAGTCCTGGCACTGAGTCTCATTAGCCGTGAAAGGAAGGAAAACCTATTTTCTGACTGTGAACTCCAGGATAGTTTTTTGTTTCATCACCAGGCATGCCCCTTAAAAGGCATCTAGAAGGTAAACACCCAGACATCCTATGACCCAGGAGTTCCACTCCCAGAACACCACAGAAACGTGTGTGTATATTCATCAAAAGATGGATTTGAGATTTCTCACAGCGGTGCTGTTTGGAAGAGCCCAAACTAAAAACAATTTACCTAACTGTCAACAGAGGTATAGTCACTCAAGGGAATGTTAGAGGGCAAGGACAGCGGAGGAACAGCATGGTAAGTGAATCTCAGGAACACAGGTTTTTTTAAAATCCCTATGACGGGGAGCCTGGGTGGCTCAGTTGGTTAAGCGGCTGCCTTCGGCTCAGGTCATGATTCCAGGGTCCTGGGATCAGCCCCGCATTGGGCTCCCTGCTCAGCAGAGAGCCTGCTTCTCTCTCTCCCCCTCTTCCTGCCGCTCTGCTTACTTGTGCTCTCTCTCTAGCTCTCTGTCAAATAAATAAATATATATTTTTTAAATCCCTATGCCTAAGTCAGGGAAGGGGGGGGCAGGAGTTTGGGGAGGCACCAAACTCATGACCCTGAGATCTAGAGCTAATGTTTTACTGATGGAGCCATCCAGGTGCCTCTCATGAACACAATGCTGAATGAAAGAAGACTGTCTATCAAATAAATAAATACAGTCTTTGAAAAAAAAAAAAAAAGAAGAAGAAGAAGAAGCCAGATACAAAAGAGTGTCTACTTGGGGTGCCTGGGTGGCTCAGTCAGTCCAGGGTCCCACTCTTGATCTCAGCTCAGATCTTGATCTCAGGCTCGTGAGTTCAAGCCCTGCGCTGGGTTCCACGCTGGGCACAGAACCTACTTAAAAAAAAGGAAGAGCATCGACTTTATGACTGCCAGTTGTCTGAAGTTCAAAACCAGGCACAACTGAAGTGCGGTCGTAGAAGTCCGAATAGTGCAACCTTCGAGGGGGTTTCTGGAGTACTGATGATGGTGTTTCTTGATCTGGGAGCTGGTTCACATGATGGATTCAGGATTTGTGAGCCTTCAGGTTAGGCTTCAGTCCAAGTTCACGTTAAAAAAAAAAAAAAGACGAGTCTATGCCCCTCACTTCATAAATGAGGAAGTTGAGGCCCAGAGATATTAAGTAACCTGTTCAAGGGCAATCAGCTCGTCCTACTGTTAAGTGCTTCCGTCCATTTGGACGCCCAGTGCTTCACATGTGGGCTTGGGCAATGCTGGTTTAAGTAAAAGGTAAAGGAGTGAGGACTGAAGGAAGGAAAAAGAGCGGAGTCAGCAGCTGCTATTTACCTACCAGTTGCCTGCTGGTTGCCCTGTTTCCCTTCCTCCCCCGCATGCAGGCTTGTGAGGGCAACATGCCACATGCCCCCGAGCTGCTACAGCCATCTTGTGGCCATGAGCAGGGACATCCCCACTACTCTGACATCCCTGAGCCGGTGCCTGGCTCCAGACTTCTTCAGTAAAAAGTCAACCTCCCTAGGGTCGCAGACAGTTGAACTGGGACATGCAGCTGAACTCATCCGGAGGGATTCAGGAGAAGAGACAATCAAGCAGGCAGGAGAGGGTCTCAGAAGAGACCCCCCTTCTGTGGGCAGCAATGTCCCTCCTCCATGGCATGCATTCTCAAAGGGGGCAATACTGTCCCCAAAAGGGGTAAAAACTGGTTCTTGGGGTCACAGTAGGGGAAACAGGTCTTAGAGATTACAATGGTTTATGGATCTCCAAAGTGAACCCAGCAACATTTTATTGCTTAATATTTAATTTTTCATGTTTAGGCAAATGGAAACTGACTTCATTTTTCCCTCTTAAGGGCAGTGATGAGGAAAAAAAGGTTGAGAAACACTGCTCTCTCAAGCAGGAAACACTGTAAAACAGAAGAAGAATAGAGAGTTGCTGGCTTCCGAAGGCAGAGGTCCTCAAAATTCCACCAGCTCTTCCCAGACCCTTGGCCCAGGCTTGGCCACTGTGATAGGTCTAGCCAGGCCTGCTCCTCCCAGGCCCTCCTGTGCTTTGTAACCCAAGTGATAAAGGCACGTGCAGGCCCACAGTCTCGTCCTCGTTACACAGAGGAAGGAGTCTGCAGACAGGAGGCCTCACCTTTCTGCAGGACCTTTGGGCAGCATAGCAAGATGGTGCAGGGGGCACAGCCAGGAAATTACACTCAGCACCCACACTGTTGGCCCAGGTGAGGTGACTTGCTAAAGGCAGGACTTCCCCCACTTGGCCATCGAGATAAGGTAATTGATCATGCTGATATGTCAAGTTCTCTGATCCACAGAGCAGGAGGCGTGGTTTTCCCATTTGGGGCCTCTCATGATGTGGCAGGCAACCCCCTGTCACCACCGACTCATGAAGAAAACAGCAGATTCAGGAAGCCTCGCTCACCACACACCCATTAGTCTGGTTCTCTCTGTTTGCTGGGACAGTACCCATTGAGCTGAGGGCAATACATGGAAGCTTCTAGAAGTTTTTATCTTTTTTTTTTTAAAGGTTTTATTTAGTTATTTGACAGAGATCACAAGTAGGCAGAGAGGCAGGGAGAGAGAGAGGAAGGGAAGCAAGTTCCCTGCTTTGCAGAGAGCCTGACTTGGGGCTCGATCCCAGGACCCTGAGATCATGACCCGAGCCAAAGGCAGAGGCTTTAACCCACTGAGCCACCCAGGCGCCCCTAGTATTTTTTTAAGCTACTCTCATCTGGACAGCTCCTGTAGTTTTCCTGGAGTGGAGAGGATGACTTTCATATTTGATAATATCGCTGCTGATGGTTTTCCGTCATAAGGGTAAGAGAGGCTACGGTATCCACTCCTTCCAGCTGACACCCAGGGGGCCTTAAGCTAGTTGGGCAGGAAAAGGTGACAAAAGGACTATCTCTCTCCCACAACTTCAGACAGAAGTCATGAAACTGTGCTGAGTTGAATAAAATGAGAAGCCAAGATAGAAAAACCAGGGTAAGAGGTCTGAATTGGTCACTAAAGCAAGTGAGCGGGGGGTGGTAAAAGCAACTGTCAATGGTGAAGGAAAGAACCAGGGTTCAAGAACCAAGCCTCCTGGGGGTCTTGAGCAGCATCTTGGGGCAAAAGGGGATAAGGGATATCATTGTAACCCACTGACCTTGCTGGGATGGGAGGCCTGGAGTGGCCAGAGCAACCAGAATCAGCTGTCCTGGGAGGCTTCTCTGAGCTGGGTGGAGAATTTGAACAAAAGAAATGACTTCTCAAAATTCGTTTCTGACCCACCCACAAAATTTGTTCAAATTAAGCACTAGCTTCTAGAGGCACCAACTCTTTGGGAAAGCAGGATGCTTTCTTGGCCTAGATATACTCCTTCAGGAAGGATGTGGCTAGCAAGAATATTTCCCCCTCCGTTTTAATTTTTTTAAAAAATTAGAATACTTTTAGATTTACAGAACTTGCAAAAACAGTAGGAGAGTTTTCACAAACTCCTCACCCAGCGTCTTCTATTGTTAACACTTTATATCCTTACGATACATTTGTCAGAAGGAAGCAACCTTGGCACATTGCTATTAACTAAGTACATGGTATACATTATTGGATTGTGTTAGTTCTTTCCTTAGTGTTCTTTTTCTGTTACAGAACCTTAACCAGGACACCTCATTACATTTTGTAGTCATGTCCCTTAGCCTCTTCTGGTGTGTGGCAGTTTCTCAGACTTTCCTTATTTATGATGCCCTTGCTGGTTTTGAAAAATATCAACCAGGCATTTTATAGAATGCCCCTCAATTTGGGTTTGTCTGTTGTTTTTCTCGTGGTTAGACTGGGATGATGGGTTTTGGAGAAGAAGACCACAAAAGTAAAGTCCTGATCTCATCATAACATATCAAAGGTACACACTGTCAACATGATTTGTCATCATGATGTTAACCTTGATGACCTGGCCCAAGTAGTGTTTGTCAGGTTTCTTCACCATGGTTACTCCTTCTCCCCCCACCCCACCCCCCAATCCGTAGTCTCTGGAAACACACTGCTAAGTGCAGTTTGGCTCCTTTCTGACCTTTGTGGTTAGGACCCCATTTTCAACTCTTTATTTGAAAGAGAAAGTTATGTGGTCCATCACACCAGCGCCATGCTAGCTCCTAGGCAACCACACATGGGATGATCAAGACTCCGGCTTCTTGGGAATGTTCTTCGTCCTTGCTCTTGCTCTTTGTTCCTGGCCCTCCAGGGTTTATCTTTCCCCCTCCCCCCAAGCCTGTTGAAAGAGAAACTTCTCTCCCATTAGATACACTAATCCCTTCCCAAAATCCAGTCAACAAGTGAGGTTCTAATTGATCAGTAACAAGGAAAAGACTGAGAATACATTCCAGATGAAGTGAAGACATAAATGTAAAAATAAAATAGTAGCAGAATGTTTAAGAACCTTAGAGAGAGTAGAGACCTTAAGCCACACAGGAAACTGGAAATTCGTGCATATTTGACTATAAGAAAATTAAGAAAATTTGATACTAAAAATACTATATGTCAAAAGATAAACTGTGAAGGAGAGAGGTATATAAAGGATATGGGATTTCTTTTGGGGGTGATTAAATGTTTTAAAATTGATTTTGGAGATGGTTGCACACCCCTGTGGACATGGAAAGAACCACTGAATTGTATACTTCAAATGGGTGAAGTCATGGATATGTTAATTAGCTTGATGGTGATAGTAACAATGTATGCAGATATCAAAATATCACATTGTACACCTTAAGTATGTACAATTTTTTTTTAGATTTATTTACTTATTTTAGAGAGCGCACACACATGAGAGTCAGGGGAGGGGCAGAGGGAGAGAATCCTGAGCTGACACCCTACTGTGTGCAGAGCCCAATGCAGCACGCTCGATCGACCATGACCCAAGCCAAAACCAAGAGTCGGGCACTCAACTGACTGAGCCACCCAGGCACCCCTTAAATATATACAATTTTTGTCAATCATACTTCAGTAAAGCTGAAAAAAGAGAACATTAATCAATCAATGGGTGAGTTGTATGGTATATGAATTAGATTTCTCTAAAGCTGTTACCAAAAAAAGACAAAGGATAATCTAGAGAAAATGATCTGTAACAAACATCCTTGAACGCAGCCCCTAGAAATTAATAAGAAAGAATTAAAAAATGGACAAAAGAGGGGTGCCTAGCTGGCTCAGTTGGTAGTGTGTGTGACTCTTGATCTCGGGGGTCATGAGTTCAAGCCTTACATTGGACATAGAGCTTACTTTTGGGGGGGGAACGGGAAGGGGGAAGGGAAGGGTAGAGGGAGACAGGGGATTGATAATCTTAAGCAGGCTCCATGATCAGCACAGAGCCGAAGCCGGGGCTCACTCTCAGGACCCTGAGATCATGACCTGAGCTGAAATCAAGAGTCAGATGCTCAACTGACCAAGCCACCCAGGTGCCCCTAGAGTACTTAAAAAAAAATTTTTTTTTAATGGACAAAAGAATGTAGATAGTTAATTCAAAGAAGAAATACACATGTCCTATATATGTTAAAAAAATGTTCAGTGTCACTAGAGTTCTATGAAATGTCAATGAAAGCAAAACGATACAATTTTCACTTATCTTCACCGGCAAACATTGAAAGACCAATAAATTATAATTAGGTGAGGATTCATGCTTTATGAGGCCTGAAACTTAAACAATTTGAGTGCCCTTTACAAGCAAAAGAATTTATATTTTCATTACAAAACTTACTACAAAGGTAAATATTTATTTAGAATGAGAAATCACCATAATAAGAAATTTTTTTTAAAGATTTTTATTTATTTATTTGACAGGCAGAGATCACAAGCAGGCAGTAGAAGCAGGCAGAGAGACAGGAGAAAGCAGGCCCCCCGCTGAGCAGAGAGCCCGATGCGGGGCTCGATCCCAGGACCCTGAGATCACGACCTGAGACAAAGTCAAGAATGGATGCTAACTGACTAAGCCAAGCCATCCAGGCACCCCTACAATACTATTTTTCATAGTCTTTGGATGCATAATTCTTAAGCACTTTTTTGTAAGACAACTATTTTATAACACTGTTTCCTACAGAAAGAACAGAAAGATATTGAAGCCTTTCCTCTAGCAGGACTGTTTGAAATTTGCATTTTTATTACTGATAATTTAGAAAAGTTTCTTCAACCCCAAATTCATTGTTGATAATGTGCTAAGATCCAACCTGATACACTGACAGGCGTAAAATACACGGCTTAGCAAACATACCCGCTGTTTGTAGTGCTGTTACAGAGTTTTAACCTACAGACAGGAATTACGGTGTTTCAGGTGAGTCGCAGGTGAGTTTATAATTGTACATACCGCTTTACCAAGGGTATCCCTGATAGAAGAGAAACACTGGCTTAGAATTTTGTAACTTGAATGATGAGAAGAATTTTCTACAAGCGACTCCAAGGCCATACAACCCAAGGGGAAGTGTGAAGGGAGAGAAATTTGGAGTGAAAAGGCACAGTTGTCTTAAATGGCTGTGGATAAAGGAACCTACTTTTTCAAGTATCATAAAATACAGACCCCTGTGAGCACATTGCTAAGCTTCTCTCAAAGCCTGGAGGGCGGTGGGGGTATGGGGGGCTTGATAGCAGGGTAGGGGCACCTGTTGAAGCAGAGAGCCCTGAAACAAGCGTCCACTGCTAGTAAGGGTACAGGGAGCCAACCAGGTGCTCTCAGTGTTGGCACAACCAGTTTCGCTACCAAAATAAAAGCACTAGTCCCTAAGGATATATGTGCAAAGATGTTTACTGCAGCACTGTTTGCTGAGAAAAAGAGAATGGAAGCAACCTACATATACATCAATATATGTATTGATGGGAAAGGTTGCACGAATTACAGTACAATCACACTATATTATGAAGCAATAAAAAATTAAAGTTTTAGGTATCAGAAGGTCTATGATAGGGGCTCCTGGGTCGCTCAGTGAGTGAGCATCTGCCTTTGGCTCAGGTCACGATCCCCAGGTCCTGGGATCGAGTCCCGCAGTGGGATCCCTGCTGGGCAGTCTGCTTCTCCCTCTACTCCTCCCCCTCTCCAGAAGCTCTCATGCTTCCTCTCTCAAATAAAATATTTTAAAAAGGGTCTATGATACATTAAATTTTAAAAAGTAAGTGGTAAAATAACATGGATAGTGGGATCACTGTATATGAATGTTATGTATATATACATATATGAATGTGTGTGTGTGTAGGTTTATATGAGAATAACAAAAAAGTATGAGAGGATATGTACCAGATGGTTAAGGTTTTTATCTTGTGGTAAGGTTGCAGCAGGGCAAGAGTAGACCAGATTCACATTTTCTTTCTAAAACTTCATATTGTTTCCCTTTACAAATTACAAAGAGCATTTATTTCTTTGGTAATTTAAAAATTCTAATAAGGAACAATTTTTAAATCAAAACATGAAATATGAGTTAAACATATTTACAATACTTTCTATTTCTTTTCCAAGGCTAAGCAATATTCTCTGTATAAGTCAACCTTTTATTTAAACTTTCTCCACTCCTAAAGTAATATAATTACAATAATTTTAAGATATCTCCATTATATCCCAATTAATAGCACTTAAAAAAATCTCTTATGACAGGTATCACTATTTTTTTTTTAATTTTAAGTAATCTCCACACCCACCATGGGGCTCAAACTTACAACCCCAAGATCAAGAGTCACACACACTACCAACTCAGCCCGCCAGGTGCTGCAGGTATTACTTTTTTTTTTTAAAGTAAGCTGCATGCCCAGCATGGAGCCCAATGCAGAGCTTGAACTCACGACCTTTAGATCAAGACCTGAGCAGAGATCAAGAGTCGGATGCTTAACTGACAGAGCCACCCAGGCACCCCCAACCCGGTATCACTTTCTATTTCAAATTATATTTATATGCGACCCAGCAACAACAAAGATAAATTTAGGCACAGTCCCAGACCTCCACCTTACAGCTATGTCCCACCACGCTCCTCCACTTTATGACGTACTCTGTTGTGTCCTATCTCACTTTTACCAGATGCATCTTGGGACATGTGTTAACCCGCAAGACTGAATCTGTGTTGTATAATCTGACATACACTACAGAGGCATTTCCAGTTTTAGAACAAACTTTGATTTTACTTATTAGAATTTTTTAAAAGATTTTTTATTTATTCGACAGAGAAAGACAGCGAGAGAGGAAACACAAGCAGGGGGAATGGGAAAGGGAGAAGCAGGCTTGCTGCTGAGCAGGGAACCCAATGCAGGACCCCAGGATCATGACCTGACCTAAAGGCAGACTCTCAACTGACTGAGACACCTAGGCGCCCCTAGAATTTCTTGAACACTTCAGACGTATGTGTCTCTTTGCTGTTAGTTGTATATATAATGTCAAATTTAACCAGAACTGGTGTGTTCTCAGCATCTCATTTTAGTGATCTTAAAAGTTTTTTTTTTTAATATTCTGACTACTACATGTGTGTAAAATATAACAGCGTATTCTGAATTGTCTGGGTGACCACTGTTTAGTTGACAAATGAAATAGGTATCAGTTCCCACATTGATACTTAAGATCAAGAAACTACCAGATATTTCAACTTTAATTTCCTTATGTCAGTGACAAATGTAACACATGTAAATTTGTGCCTGGTCAGGCACATCTGAGCATTTGGGAGGCCCAGGGCCACAGCACAGATGCAGGCCCCATGTGTCTAAATATTTACAAGTTATAAATCAAGCCAATAAATGCGTATAAATCTATGGCTTTGAAATGACTGAAGATTGGCTAAATGTCAAAGACAACTAACTTTAGTAATTTTCACGTCTGGGTAGTCTGTGGATATTTGATACGAGCGATAAAATAGATACATACACAGCTCATAAACTTATCCTTGCCTTCATAGCAGCAAAATATTTACATTATGAGATTATAAGAGTTTTTACATGAATTGTGTACCACCAACAGGGTTAACAGATAAACCCAGACATGCTTAAAAATTGAAGAGTTTGAGCAAAAAATTGGGAACAGAGCCAAACTGCAACTCCACCAACAGGAGCTGAGAAGAAACTTTTATAAAGAAAAGACAGAAGCCAAGCAAGGAAATTATTGACTGGCTATAGTTTAAAGTTTAGACGGTTCTTTGTGATTGGTTGTCCCGAGGCTTCAATTTCATTACCCTGAAGCATGCACAGGCTTAAATCACATTAGAGCTACCCCAGTCTAATGGCCTTCTTGTTTAATTAATTTAACAATAGTTGATGTCAAATTAGACAAACTAAATTTTCTCTAGTGATTGTAGTTCTTAGATTGTTTGGTTTTTTCTTAATTCCAGAGTGGAGGAAATATATTCTCTGGCAAGGAAACAACTGAAATTGCCAATTCTTTTTTTTTTTTTTTTAATTTATCTGACAGAGATCACAAGTAGGCAGAGAGGCAGGCAGAGAGAGAGAGAAGGAAGCAGGTTCCCTGCTGAGCAGAGACCCCCCCCCACCATGCGGGGCTCGATCCCAGGACCCTGGGATCATGACCTGAGCCGAAGGTAGAGGCTTAACCCACTGACCACCCAGGCACCCCTAAATTCTTAAAATAATACTTAGATACAGAAATGCATCACAAATTTTACATATCATTAAAACATTGGAATGGGGGTGCATGATAAATTATCACAGAATATTAATTTTAATCTTGTCATAATTATCACTCATATTGAAATGTTTGCTGTCTCTTAAAGCAATCTCTAGAGTCATACAATAAATGAGTATTGTGCTTCACTCAATGTATGTAAACTGACATATACACAAACATAAGACAAACAGCAATTGTTTAATATCGCAGAAATGTTCTTCAGCCACCAGTATTGCTGCTGTGAACACTACAGTTAATTCATGAGCAACTCCAGAATCACCAATAAGAGCCAGAAGAAAAGCAAGAAAATGGACAATTCAGCACCAAAGACAGATCAGTGTTGGTTATGCAAGAATTTATAGAATTCACATCTGATCTGAGACACAGTATTTGGAGTTTGGTGTTTGTCTTATCTAAGTACTTCTGATCATTTTTGTCCCTGAACTAAAAAGCAATGTCCATTTCTGGCCTTGAGAGATAACAGAAAAAAATATACGTTGGTCTCTGCCCCCTCTTCCACCTCATTCTTGGCACAGAGCTCCTGAAACCCTTGTAAATTCCTAAATGATAAGAACACAAGAGCAACTTTGTTCTAAAATGTGGTCTTTGACCCTGGCTCCCAATACAAGGCTCCTAACCCTCTTGGAATTTCCTAGGTGACAGGAGTGTCTTTTGTTCTAATGAGATGACTGGGTGGGCTCTGATGGCTCTAGGAAAGGGGGCCGGAAGCTTGGAACTTTCTCCCGAGAAAGGAGAGGGGCTGGAAATGGAGTTAATGATGGATCATGCTTCGGGGAGGAAGCCTCCATAAAATGCCAGTTGTACAGGCTTTGGAAAACTTCCAGGGTGGTGAACACATCTACATACTAGGAGGGTGACCCAACCCAACTCCATGAAAAAGAAGCTCCTGAGCTTGGGACCCTCCCCAGAGTTCATGGTATGTATCTCCTTGTCTGGTTGTCCATCTGTATCCTTTATCCTGTCCTTTAATAAACCAGTAAATGAAAGTAAGGGTTTCCCTGACTTCTGTGAGCTGTACTACCGAATAATCAAACTCAAGGGGGAGGAGCCTCCAAATTTGTAGCCAAGTTGAACAGAAGTTGTGAGTAACCTGAGGACCTTCTACTTGCAACTGGCCCCTGAAGCAGGGGGAAAGGGAGAGCAGTCCCGTAGGATGGACCCCTTAACCTGTGGGATCTGTTGCTATCTCCATGAAGACGGTATCAGAACTGGTTACACTGCAGACACCCAGCAGGTGTGAGAGCTGCGTGGTGTGGGAGACACATGTTCCCACCGGGTGTCGGAAGTGCTATGAGGGTGGTGGCCGTTCGAGAGGACAGGAGGCCACACAAGAAGACTGGGTTTGTCCCAACTCAGACCTGAAAGGGCATAACCCATAACTCTTTACAACTTTCTGCCTCAGCCACCTTTTGATCAGGCAGAGGGCACCCAGCTGGCTCAGTTGGAGAAGTGTGTGGCTCTTGATCTCGGGGCCGTGAGTTTGAGCCCCATGTTGGGTGTAGAGATTCCTTAAATAAATTTTAAAAAACTGTATTTAAAAAAAAGTAGGGGGGCGCCTGGGTGGCTCAGTGGGTTAAAGCCGCTGCCTTCGGCTCGGGTCGTGATCCCAGCGTCCTGGGATCAAGCCCCACATCAGGCTCTCTGCTCTGCGGACAGCCTGCTTCCTCCTCTCTCTCTCCGCCTCTCTGCCTACTTGTGATCTCTATCTATCAGATAAATAAATAAAATCTTTAAAAAAAAAAAAAAAAGTAGGGCAAGAGATACGAAATGTTTCCATGGGGCCTGACTAGTGTTAGCCATAGCTGCAGACGTCCGAAGTTCTAGGCTGTGACCAGCCAGTTGCTGACCACCAGATCTCAAGGCACAGAGGTTTCCATCTGCTCTTGAATAGATGTGTGCATGCTGTGTGCACACGTGTGTTACACAGAATCCTCTAAGATGTGGGGGCAGAAGCCCCTCCAGCTTGGGTCTGCAGGTTGGCCTGGGCTCAATGAAAGCCAAACGACCTCACATTACGCTACAGAGGGGATGAGTTCATGTCCTTTTGTTATCGAAACCCAAGTTCGGCTGCTCACAGCTTGAAAGCCAGTAACCAAGTGCTGGTTGGAAAGGAAAGTTTGCTTTACTCAGGAAGCTGGCAACCTGAGAAGATGGTGGACTAAGGTCCAAAGACCCTTTCCCAAAGTCCCGGACCAAGCAAGTGTTTTTTAAGGGGGAGGCAGGAGGAATGGGTAGGGTGGACATGCAGGGGAAGCATTCTCAACATGATCTCTTACAGATTTGCTGGCATCAAGGAAGGCCATTCCCTAGTGTGGTCAAGACTGATCTTCTGGGAACACCTGGTTCCTTGTTTCCCCAGGGTCAGGGTTCTGTTGAGGTCTCAAAGAAGCTATCATTAGCCGAGCTATAAGCTGGAAGGCACTGGTTAATGAGTTAGACATATGGAGCCTTTCGGCTGCTTGGAACACAGCTCCGTTTTGAATGAAGAAAACTAATAGGAGAGGGGAGCAAGCCCAGAGAAATGCATGCTGTTGTTAAGAGCATCATCTTCACACTGTCAGCAGAGACTCGAGTTTGCCAAAACATCCACTGTCACATAAAAGGTAATGGATTGATTGGAGTGTATTGGTTTTGTAGTTTTGTTTGTGTTGAAGTCATAAACCTGATTTCTAAATGATTCTTAATTTTTATTTATTATTTTTTATTTTTTAAGATTTTATTTATTTGAAAGACAGAGATCACAAGTAGGCAGGGAGGCAGGCAGAGACAGCAGGGGAAGCAGGCTCCCTGATAAGCAGAAAGCCCGATGTGGGGCTCGATCCCAGGACCCTGGGATCATGACCGGAGCCGAAGGCAGAGGCCTTAACACACTGGGTCACCCAGGTGCCCCAATAAGTCTTAATTTTTAGAAATATCATATTTGGGGCGCCTGGGTGGCTCAGTGGGTTAAAGCCTCTGCCTTCGGCTCTGGTCATGATCCCAGGGTCCTGAGATCAAGCCCCGCATCGGGCTCTCTGCTCAGCAGGGAGTCTGCTTCCTCCTCTCTCTCTCTCTCTCTCTCTCTCTGCCTACTTGTGATCTCTGCCTGTCAAATAAATAAATAAAATCTTTAAAGAAAAAAAGAAAGAAATATCATATTTACTTTGAAAGTCTTGCAAAGGCACAGGACTCTGACCAATTTATAGGTGTTAAGAGATTACTGAAAAATCATCATTCCTGTTGCCGATTAGGTATTAGATGGTTGATACTGAACAGGAAGCTTCCTTTAAAACAATGGGAAAATACCCATAAGGGATGACATTTGTAACTCTTCTAACAGGCTCATGTCAGTGCAACACTGTCCTGTCTGATTGGTCTTGTATCATCCACACTGCCCAGCATGGTGATTTGCATGTAGAAAGCACTCAGTGAAACGTTCAGATATTTATGGAAAAAAAGGCAAACTGCAAAAGGTCATATGCACTTTACCAAGCTGTAAAATAATGTAAGATATGTCTTAGGGATACAATGTAGTAGAATCTTAAAGGTCTGTATTGGAGCAATGAAAACTACATTTGGGGGTGCCTGGATGTGTCTGCATTCAGCTCAGGTCATGATCCCAGTGTCCTGGGATCAAGCCCTGTATCAGGCTCCCTGCTTGGCAAGGAGTCTACTTCTCCCTCTGTCCTTACCTCTGCTTGCGCTCTCTCTATTTAATAAATGAATTAAATCTTTTAAAAAAGAAAGAATGAAGGAAGGCTACATCAGGAAAAGCGGCTTGCCTCAGAGCTAGAGAGAGGAAAACAGGATGGGAAGGGTGTCTGGGATGATTTAAATGTATTTGAAGCATTTCGTTTTTTAGGCTAAGTGGTATGTTCCAGGGTGTCTATTATATGATGGGCTACATATTTTTAGAAGCCTGAAAACAGGTAATTAAAATGTAACCCAGACATTACAACAATAGCCAAACTATGGAAAGAGCCCAAGTGTCCATCGACTGATGAATGGATAAAGAAGATGTGGTACATTTATAGTAACTAAGTATATATATATATGCATATATATATGTGTGTGTGTGTATACATATATATGTACGCCACACACACTGGCATGTTACTCAGCCATCAAAAAAAATGAAATCTTACCATTTACAATTACATGGATGGAGCTAAGGTGTATTAAGCTAAGAGAAATAAGTCAGAGAAAGACAAATACCATATGATCTCACTCATATGTGGAATTTAGGAAACAAGACACATGAACATGTGGGAAGAGAAAAAAAGGAGAGAGGAGGAGGCAAACCATAAGAGACTCTTAATGATAGAGAACAGGGTTGATGAAGGGCGGTGGGTAGGGATGGGCTAGATGGGTGATGGGGATTAATGAGAGCACTTGCTACAAGGAGCCCTGAGTGTTGTAGTGTAAGTGATGAATCACTGAATTCTACTCCTGAAACCAAAAGAAAAAAAAAAAAAAAGAAAGAAAATGAAAGAAAGAAACTTAAGCTGAGATATCTTTTTCCTTTTATGAAGTTTTTATAAAGTGAAGGTGATATTTTCCTAAGAAAGCACGTGAAGATTCTTGTCTTATTCAGATACACACTAAAATAATAACAGTAATAAATAAATAAATAAATAAATAAAACACAACCTAGACAAAAAAGGCTCTCCGGTATTTGTTCTCAGGCATTCTCACATATGCTTCAAGGGGCCAGGAATAGGACTGTATTATCTTCCTGTGGGGGCTGTAACAAGTGACCACAAACTTGGTGCCTTAAAAAAACCCCAGAAATTTAGGGATGTCTGGGTGGCTGAGTCAGTTAAGCATCTGCCTTTGGCTCAGGTCATGACCCCAGCGTCCTGGGACTGAGCCCTACATCAGGCTCCTTGCTCAGCAGGGAGCCTACTTCGCCCTCTTCCTCTGCTTCTCACCATGCTTGTTCTCTCTCTCAATCTCTCTCTCCCTCTCTCCATCAAATAAATAAATAAAATCTTAAAAAAAAAAAAAACAACAGAAATTGATCCTCTCACAGCTTTGGAGGCCAAAATTCAAAATCAGTTTGTGCTGAAATCAAGGCCATGCTCCATCTGCAGGAAGGTAGAAGGTCCCTTGCTTCTGAAACTGGGGATGCCAGCCCCCGCAGACACTATGATGAGGACATAGGGCTCCGGGCTGCCTCTGACCAGAGTACAGAGCCCTGAGTTACTGAGAAAGGAGCCTGTAAAACAGCCTCAAGAAATAACATAGAGTTGCCTCCCAAAAAACCTGTGGGCTGCTGATCTTCCCAAGATAACAAACATAATGTGCTGTGCTTACAAGAAAAAACTAACAGCTTGTAGTTCAGTAACAGTCACAGGACGTAGAATCTTCGCCTTTGTAGTCTGGAGTGGACCTTGCACACAGTCTGCTGTGAATGTCTGGCAGGGTCAGGCCCCTGATGTGGGACAACCGCCTTGCTACAGTCACACTGAAACCAGACAGGGAGTCAGCAGAGGGGACCAGAAGATCAAGAAAGGAATTATTACAGCCGGTCAAATTCCTAATCAATCAGCATGATCCACGACCTCAGTTCCTAAGTCTGAAGTTCCACCCTTTGAAAACCATTGCTCATAAGCCACGTGGGAATTCAGGACTCTGAGCACCAGTTCCCCCTTCTGGGTGGTGCCACACAAGCACACAGCCTTGCTTGCGTCACTGCAAGGGCTCAGGGTCAGATTTTTCACTGGCTCGCCGTGTCCTGGGCAGATGACCTCTTGTTTGGTTGGGTTATACTTCTTCTAGTGCACTGTCTTCTCTTCTGCTTATGTCAAAGCTACCCCCCTCTTTTTCAAAGTGGGCTCCATGCCCAACATGGGGCTTGAATCATGACCCTGAGATCAAGAGTCCCATGCTCTACCAACTGAGCCAGCCAGACACCCCTCCCTGCCTCTCTCTTATAAGGACACTTGTGATTGCATTTAGGGCTCACCAGGATAATCCCAGAAAACCTCCCCATCTCAAAATTCTTAATCTCACCTGTAAAGTCCCCTTTTCCATATAAGATAACATTGACAGGTTCTAGGGAGTAGGACCTGACCGCAAATAACTTTACCTTTGGTCACAGTAGGAATGCAGTTCATTCCTAAGGTTGGGTTTGAATAAAATTGGCCCAAGAATAGTAAATTAAAGGTACTAATTAATTAAAAAGGAATTTTAAGAACGCTGGGAGATTTGGAGCATATAGCACAGGGCTGGTATTTTATCATTAATGATCTCCAATCAGAGCCCTTCAGGCAATTTATTAAATTTGCAAAGGGCACCAAGCCTAGAGGAGCTGTTAATAATGCTACTGTAATAGTTTAAGACAAGCACACACCTTGAACTTTGATGGAAGAGTAAAGCTGAAGGTCACTAATTCTCATATTAACTACATTCAGTAAGAGCCCACAAAGCATCCTTTAGGAATAGAATAGTTTTCAAAACAGTGAAAAAGCAAAAATGGGGTTCTGGCCTGCACTCTCATGTTAGAGAAAAGGAAAGATCATTCCGTTTGTATTTTCATTAAATGTTTGTTGAATAAATGAACCAAAGCGCACATCTCAGCTTCTATTGGGTTTAAAACAAAGATCAACCAGTGGGTGTGTCTGCTTAGCACACTGGTAGAAACTTGGAAGATACCAAAAGGTACTGGAAACCTGTCCCCTTAGAGGTGACCAGGTTAGAAGTAGATGACACAAAGCCTTACTCTGTTCCCGCTGCCATGCTCTGTGAGGAGCTAATACAATTTTGTGAGTCGCCCACTGAAAACATCAGGGTTCAACTTAAGTAAAGGGACAAACCAGGGGTGCCTGGATGGCTCAGTCAGTTAAGCATCTGCCTTCAGCTCCAGTCATGATCCCAAGATTCTGGGATTGAGTCCGACACTGGGCTCCTTGCTAAATGGGGAGCCTCCTGCTCCCCCGCTTGTGCTCTCTCTCTCTCTCTTTCTCTCAGACAAATAAACAAAATCTTCAAAATAAAATAAAGGGACAAACCAGTGGTAGAATAAAACATTCCCAAACTAATTTTGTCCACTCTTGTGGTCCTCTCTTCTCCTTGCCCCGCCTGAGGAGGTACCCCTTGACCTCCCTCCATGGGGAAGGAGGCAGAAAGACCTAACCCCTTGGTTTCTGCCGGCAAACTGTGGACTGGACCTGACTCCATGTGGGGCTACAATCTGCACCAGCCCGGTGGCTGTGACCACATCACACACTATTATCCTGGGCTGTGGGTATAAAGGCAAGGGGTAGTGTCACCTATTTGTTGACTTTGTTAAAAAGAAACAGGCTCGGGGCACCTGGGTGGCTCAGTGGGTTAAGTCTCTGCCTCCAACTCATGTCATGATCTCATGGTCCTGGGATCCAGGCCCACATTGGGCTCTCTGCTCAGCAGGGAGCCTGCTTCCCCCTTTCTCTCTGCCTACCTCTCTGCCTACTTGTGATCTCTGTCTGTAAAATAAATAAAAAATAAAATAAATAAAATAAAATCTTTAAAAAGTAAAAAAATAAAAATAAAAATAAATTAAGAAATAAAAAGAAACAGGCTCAAAATGGATTCATTTATGTTAAGTCTCACTGAGACTTAATACCTACACTAACTGCAGTGCCAGCCTCTCCCGAGGGTGAAATTTTAGACCAATCTGTCCGGAATTTTCCTGATCAGCACTGGAGAAGAGACCTGCACAGTAAGACCCCCACACCCTTT
This sequence comes from Taxidea taxus jeffersonii, assembly GCA_003697995.1. Taxonomy (NCBI): domain Eukaryota; kingdom Metazoa; phylum Chordata; class Mammalia; order Carnivora; family Mustelidae; genus Taxidea; species Taxidea taxus. Next base: position 14,355 of record RCUC01125904.1, on the reverse strand, counting down.
CCCTCTAAGGGAAGGTGACCTTGCCTGAAACAATCCTTTCTTTTCTTTTGCTGATGACTTCCCTGTGCTGACCTGTTTCTGCCTATACAAGCCTCCCACTTCGTACAGGTCCTAAAGCAGCCTTCAGTTCGTTAGCCATGAGAGGGTGGAGTGTTTGTCCTTTACCAGCTCATTATTGTAAACAGAAAGTGGTGGCATTTTGGAAAACTTATTTCATTCCTCAAAGCCTCAGTGTCTCCACATCTTTATTTTTTTAAAGATTTTATTTACTTCTTTGAGCAAGAGAGAGCAAGAGTGGACATGAGTGGGAGGAGGGGCAGAGAGAATCTCTAGCAGACTCCCTGCCCAGGGCTCCATCCCGAGGCCCAGAGATTCTGATCCAAGTGGAAATCAAGAGTTTGACACTTAACCAACTGAACCACCCAGGCGCCCTGTATCTCTACATCTTTAAAGCTGAAAGATGATCATTGTATCCTTCTCAAAGGTTAGTCTTGAGACAACACAAGTAGAGTCCTAGCGTTATAGTAAAGATCCCATAAAGGATACCAATTACTTCTAAAGTTTCTAGAGGTTTCATTTCATGATATGTAAATTCCCCCTAAATCATCAGACTATCTGTCTACTTTTTAACTGAAACCCACTCTCCTTCAAGGGTAGCTTCTCCGAGATTCCTAAAAGGTGGAAAATGCTCGAGTCCAGCCATACAGCTCATGGTAGAAAGTGCTATTATTACTCCTTTCCACAGATGAGGAAATTGAACAATTGAAAATTTATTGAAGAGTGTTAACTGAGTAAGTGGAAGAGCCAGCCTCTTTAGTCCAGAGTCTGGTTCTAAAAGTTGCTCTCTCAACGAGTGGACAATTCTAACCCCTTTTTTGGTAGCTTAGGGTCTCCTGAACTAACATCACCCCATTTTATGTTATAGGATCTGAAATAAGAATATTTTTTTAAACCATACAGTTTTAGTAGCTAGCTTCTAGGATGGTCCCTGCTTTGGACTGAATGTTTGTGTCCCTAGGGGCCAAAATCCTCTGTTGAAATCCTTGTCGCCAGCATGATGGTATTTGGAGGTGAGGCTTTGTGGAGGCGTGTAGGTCATAAGGGAAAAGCCCTCATAAAGGGGATTAGTGCCCCTATAAAAGAGACCTCAGAGAGCTCCTTTACCCCTACTGTTAGAGCAAGTGGTTACTTAGGCTTTGACAGGATGCCTGGAGGCCAGCTAAGGGGGAGTCATGGCCCATTATCAGGAAAGCCAGAGACCTGTCTCGGCAGCATTCCAAAAACAAAGCCACGAGAAGCTGGATTAAACCAGACAAGCCCAAAATAAAGGAGGCCAGATACCCTGACCAAGTAAAGGCACAAAACCCTGAGAAATCCCTTCCCCAAGTAATAAATACGATACCCTCCTAGTTACTAACAACTGTCCATAAGAGACCCAAACCCCTGGTGCAGCTCTCTCTTGAGCTCTCTGGCTCTCACATTTTGAGAGTGTACTCTTGCCCCCCCCCCTTTTTTAAAGATTTATTTATTTGAGAAAGAGAGAGAGTGAGCAGGGGGAGAAACAGAGGGAGAGGGAGACAAGCAGACTTCCCACTAAGTGAAGAGCCTGACTTGGGGCTGGATCCCAGGATCATGAGCTGAGCTGAAATCAAGAGTCAGCTGCTTAACTGACTGAGCCAGCCAGGCGTCCCTTTTTTCTTAAGATTTATTTATTTAAGAGCGTACTCTCTCTTTTTTTTTTTTTTAATATTTTATTTATTTATTTGACAGAGAGAGAGAAATCACAAGTACGGAGAGAGGCAGGCAGAGAGAGAGGAGGAAGCAGGCTCCCCGCTGAGCAGAGAGCCCGATGCGGGGCTCGATCCCAGGACCCTGAGATCATGACCTGAGCCAAAGGCAGAGGCTTAACCCACTGAGCCACCCAGGCGCCCCGTACTCTCTCTTTAATAAACTCTTCACTTACACTACTCAACCACTGTGTCTGGACGGTCCTTGAATGTCTGGTCAGTCTCTTGTAGGAGACCAAGAGCCTCCAGTGACACCCGGGGGGAATGGGCAGGGTGGAGGCCTCAGGGCCCAAGGTCTCCCCAGTCTACCGGGCAATGCTGCATATGGGGATACTGCAAAAAGACAGTTGTCTATGAATGAGAAAGCAGGCCCTCACCAGAGCCAGATCATGCTGCTGCCTTGATCTTGAACTTCCCAGCCTCCAGAACTGTGAGAAATAAAATCATCCTTTAGAAGCCACCTAGTCTATGGTATTCTGAGTCCCCAGTGATCCCATCTCCCTGTATGCTTTGCAGTCCCTTCTGCAATGTATCAGGGTACGTCTGTGGGCAACAGTATATGGCAGAAGAATGGTATGTCACTCCTAAGATTCAGTGATAAAAGACACTGTGGCTTCTGTCTTGGTCACTCACTCTCCTTCTTGTATCATGCGCTCTAGCTGTGAGTCGCCCATGTCATGAGCAACCCCATGGAAAGGCCCACAGGTTGAGGAACTGAAGCCTCTTGCCCTTGGCCATGGGAGTGAACTCGCAGGCAGACCCTTCTGTCCAACTGAGCTCCCAAATGATTACAACCCCAGCTAGGATCTTGGCTGCAACCTTACAAAAGACCCTAAGCCAGAACCACCCCGCCATGCTGCCTACATGCCAGTCCCTCAGAAACTGTAAGAGAATGTACATTTGTTGTTATAAACTGTCAAGTTTGGGGGCACCTGGGTGGCTCAGCTGGTTAAGTGTCTGACTCTTTGTTTTGGCCCAGGTCATAATTTCAGGGTCCTGAGATGCAGCCCCGTGTTGGGGTCTGTGCTCAGTGGGGAGTCAGCTTGGGGTTCTGTCTCTCCCTTTCCCTCTGCCTCACCGCCCCCTCACATAAATAAATAGGTAAATAAATCTTTTTTAAAATTGCCAAGTTTGGAGGTAATTTGTTAGAAGCAGTAGATAATTAATACGGCAGTTGTCTCAAACTTCTACACACTTTATTTTAAAGGCTGTCTAGCCTAATGCATTTTCCATAAATATTTAATCACAAAATAGCAAAAGAGAGTTAAGGGGGCTCCAACTGGAAGCTGGGAGCTATTCTCAACTCTCTACTTTGACAGTAAAGGCCCATAATAAGCATAATGCCTTTGTAGACTGACTGCTACAGGGCCTTTTCTTATCAGTCAGCAGAGTTTGATAGGGCTGCCATATGCATTCCTTTGGTCTCGTACTTTTCCCTAGTTGATGGGGAGGATCTGTGTATTCATCAGCTGATCTATGACCACATACCAAGATGTGCGGTAAAATGTGGCCACAATCCCCACAGCCATCTCCAGAACTCCTTTCATCTTGTCAAACTGAAACTCTATAACCCATTAAACAACAACTCTCCATTCTCCCTTTCTCCCCAGCCCTTGGCAAACACCATTCTACTTTCTATGATTTTGACTACTCTAAGTACCTCAGATAAGTGGAATCACACAGTATTTGCCCTTTGCGACTGGTGTATTTCACTTGGCATAACATCCTTAAGATTCATGCATGTTACATAGCATATATCAGAATTTTAAGGCTGAGTTATATTATAGTATATGTATTTACCATATCTTGTTTATCTATTCATCTTACCCATGGACTGGGGTTGCTTTCACCTCCTGGCTACTGTGAATAGTGCTGCTATGAATACAGGTGTGCAGATATGTCTTTGAGGCCCTGCTTTCAATTATCTGTGTATACATCCAGAAGTGGAATTGCTAAACCATATGGTAATTCTATTTTTACTTTTTTTGAGTAACCATCATGCTGTTTTCCACAATAGTTGTACCATTTTATATTCCCACCAACAGTGCACAAGAGTTCCAATTTCTCTGACATTTATTATTTTATTTTCTGTTTTTTTTTATAGTAGCCATCCAGTGGGTATGAAGTGGTTATTCACTTAATTTTTATTTCCTTCTTACAGATGACAGAACTGAAGCACTGAAAGGTTAAACAAGGGCTCACAACCATTAAGTGTTAGAGCCAGGATTTGAACCCAAGTAAACTGATCCACTATGAACCGATATGTCCAAATTCTGTGAGGCAGAAGTTCCAAAACTCTCAAGGAGAAGACAGAGGAAGTTCAAGGGCTAACACCCACCAAGTAAAGGGCAAAAAAAAATTAGAAGCAAATTAATTTATCTTTCTCCTGATAATGTTCTCCCAATGCTTGGAGGCTGAATTTGCCAGGAAATTACAAAATACTATTTTGGAAGTAGAACTCTTTTTTTTTGTTTTGTTTTGTTTTTTTCACCATAAATGAGCTTCTTTCAGAATGTCCACTGGACTTAGGCTGGTAACAGACACATGAAAAGATGCTCAACATCACGCATCATCTGGGAAATACAAATCAAAACTACAACCTTATACCTGTCAGAATGGCTAAAATTAACACAGGAAACAACAGATGTTGGGAGGATGAGGAGAAAGGAGAACCCTCTTGCACTGTTGGTGGGAATGCAAACTGCTGCAGCCACTCTGGAGAACAGTATGGAGGTTCCTCAAAAAGTTAAAAATAGAACTACCCTACGACCCAGCAATTGCACTACTAGGCATTTACCCAAAGGATACAAAAATACTGATTCAAAGGGACCCATGTACCCTGATGTTTACAGCAGCATTATCAACACTAGCCAAATTATAGAAAGAGCCCAAATATCCATTGACTGATGAACGGATAAAGAAGTCGTGGTATACATACAAAAGAATATCAGTTGTAAAAAGGAATGAAACCTTGCCATTTGCAATAACATGGATGAAGCTACGGTTTATTATACTAAGCAAAATAAGTCAGTCAGAGAAAGACAAATACCATATGATTTCACGCATATGTGAAATTTAAGAAACAGATGAACATGGGAGGGGGCAGGGAGAGAGTCAAACCAGGAAACAGATCTTAACTATAGAGAACAAACTGAGGGCTGCTGGAGGGAGGTGAGTGGGGGATGGGCCAAATGGGGGACAGGCATATGGGCCCTTGTGATGAGCACTGTGTGTTGTATGTAAGTCACGAATCACTAAATCCTACACCTGAAACTAATACAACCCTGTATGTTAACTGGAATTTAAACAAAAACTTAAAAACAAAGAAATCAGACTTAGACTGGAGCTTTCTTATGCCTTGGTTTCTGCATTGTCTAGTCAGACCACCTAAAACCAAAAAAATTTCATTAAGGTTTTGTCAGCCATATACATCCCAGTTGTCTTTTCAGTCAGCCCACGATTCAAAAATGCCTCCCCTTTTTGTAAGTATTTTATTTTTTTATTTTTTAAAAGTAATCTCTACACCCAACTTGGGGCTGGAACTCATGACCTGGAGCTCCAGAGTCACACGCTTTTTCAACTGAGCCAAACAGACGCCCCTCAAGAAAAGCCTCAAAAAGTTGAAAAGCAGCCCTGGCCAGTTCTCAGAAGGCTCAGGTATTATACTTTATATCTGTATTAAAGATGTCAACAAGACCTGGCCTCAAAGGAATTCCTTCCCCCAGAGTAGAGACAATGTGGGCCACAGCATCTGGCAAACATTCACTCCTTTGAAACTCAGCCTGTCACTTGACCTAAGGTAACTCAGCATGTCTGAGCTTCACAGGTGAATATGTAACTATAAATCATACATATATCGGGAAGTGATGGGACCGGAGCTGATGCACAAGAAGAACCTACCGTGCAGAAGCCACTCAATAAATGCTTGGTCGTGTTATGACTTCAGTCCTAGATCCGTGCACAACAAAATTGTGCATTACAAACATTTACCACTGAGCAAATGCCGACTATCAAGAACATATGTTCAAATTCTAGAAAATGTGCGTAACAGGGGTTACCGACCACAGAACAGGTGACACACATCAGTACACGGTTACCTTTCAATGTAAATACGTCGATCCATTGCACGGGAATCACGCATCCGTGAACCCACTAGGAGGGTCTTCGTGTTCTGAGATGTGACACAGCCATTTCTTGAACACATTATCGCACAGTAGCAAAAATTTCTGCACGTTTTGTGCTTTTCTTATGTATAATTATACGAACTATTTAAGAAAAAACAAATCCCTGGGATTTGAGGATGTGTGTGGGTGCACAACCCCAGATGGTTGTTGAATCTCGAAAGCCTGCCCAGCCTGTGAAGTCTGGCCCTCCTCTCATCCCAGGGGAAGTGCATTCCTGTCTTCTCAGGCCTAGCCGGGCTGGAGACTTTTCTCTGAACCATAACGGCCTTGAAAAAAAGGTAACTCGCGGTGCTACGGACTCTGCTGGCGTCGGCCCCGCCCCTGCCCAGCCTAGTCGGAGGCAGGCGTCTCCACGCTCCGCCTGGGCCCGCCCCACTCGTACTCCGCCCCCAACAGAGCAGCCTGCATCTCCCATGAGCCTCTTCGGCTGCCACTCTTCGGAAAGGAAGTGGCCTTCTGCACAGGGCTGCAGTTAAAACAGGGATCGCTGCGGGCAGCTGCCGCTGGACGCATGCGGAAGGCGGAACTTCCGCTCCCTCGGGTGTACGTCAGGCAGGAGGCGGAAGCGCAGCGGGGGCGGGAAGGTTGTAGAGCCGCACGTTGGGCTCTGTTTGCAGGTCTCTAAGTGGTCGCGCCCCCTTTGAGAGAGGGGTCGGACGGCGAGGAGGGTCCTGAGTGCTCTCTTGGCCCTGGTAAGTAGGACCGCCTGACGGCGGCGGGGGAGGGAAGTGTGTGGTCCCGGCGCTGATCTGCTGCTGCTTTGTTGCCATAGGGTAGCCGCCTCCCCACCTTCCTCACTTCCCTTTCTCTGGATGCTGTCGGCCGCAGCCCCCGCCCAGCCTGAGCTCCACGCCCTCCTGCAAGGACCCTTTGAGAAGCAGGTGCCGCCCTGTCACATCCCTGCTTTACGTTTCCGTTCACTAGATGGCCCTCTTTCCTCCTCTCCCAGCCGGCTGGGCTCGTCCTGCGCTTCTGCTGCAGGAGCACCTAAGGATATTTTGTTCAAAACCGAAATCTGTTTGCCAGCCCTTGTACTTTTCCCGGGTTCCCCTAAAGGCATCCCTCATCACGCCAATAGAATCAGTTCCTCTCTGCTTCCGGCGCACTGTTTGCGCCTTTTAAAGAGCGCGTTTGTTAAACTCTTCAGTAGGGTTGTTTGAATGAGAGTATATTTTCCCGCTGGAGCTCTGTGTTCCTTGAGGGGTATGGTCTTGCTCATTTGCCATCTCCCCAACGCCTAATACAAAACCCACAAAGTTGGGAAATTAACAGCCCGAAGTATTCTTACTAGCTTTGTGGCTTTGGGCACGGATCTCCCCATCTATAAAGTGGTGATAAATAAAAGAATTTCAAGCAGCTTACACAGTGTATGGTGCAGAGTATGTACTTGATAAATTCTAGGCGCGTTTTCCTTTTTAGTTTTCAGTATACATAGTAGTTGCTGGATATATTTTTTAAGTGAATCAAGAAGCACCATAGAGGAGTGATTTTTTTTTTTCCTGTCTAGCATTGATTGTATTGATGCTATCAGTTGATGATACATTGGTAGCGTTTGGTAAATACAACGTAATGGTGTATATTGACGACAGCAATGCTAAATGTTGGTGTCAACATCTGCAAGAGTAAACATTGAACCTTAATGTTCTAATTAAATATTTGAGGGGCTTGCAGAATTTAAATTTGTGATTTAAGTCTGTACACATTTCAGATGTATATTTCTGAAGAGATTTAAAAAAAAAAACTGAAAACATTTCATTGTCTGGAGGCTAGCTGTTCCTGACAACTTTTAGTTTGTTACTAAAGTATGGTACATTTTGGGGCGACTGGGTGGCCCAGTGGGTTAGGGGCTCTGCCTTTGGCTCAGGTCATGATCCCAGGGTCCTGGGATCGAGCCCTCCATCGGGCTCTCTGCTCCGCAGGAGTCTGCTTCCTCCTCTCTCTGCCTGCTTCTCTGCCTACTTGTGATCTCCGTCTGTCAAATAAATAAATAAAATCTTTAAAAAATAAAATATGGTACATTTTATATATGTGTACATATATTTTTCTGCAGGGGACTGTAAAGTGCTGACCAGTTGCCACTGAGCATAGCTGAAACAAAATAGGAAGATATGGCAGCAAACCCTTCAGGACAAGGTAATGCATGCTGGAACTTGTTATTACTAGGAACTTTTCCCCCGTTTAATAAACGTGTTTTAATAGAAAGTTAGGATAGGGCAGTTACTGTAGTCAGAATAAAAAATTAATAGCAAAGTAAAAACCCTATATTTGAAGTAAGTCCAACACTGTATCATATATATAACATTCTTAATAACTATTAATCCTATTTTTTAACTTGTGTTAAAATTATTCACACCGCAGGGTATGTGCTATGGTAAGTGCTGTGAAGTGTGTAAGCCTGACGATTCACAGACCTGTACCCCTGGGGCAAATAATACATTATATGTTAATAAAAAATTTTTAAAAATTATTCACACCCAGGGCGCCTCAGTGGCTCAGATGGTTAAGCATCTGCCTTCAACTCAGGTCATGATTGCAGGGGTCCTAGGATTGAACCCCACATCAGGCTCCCTGCTCAGCGGGGAGTCTGCTTCTCCCTTTCCTTCTGCCCCTTCTCCCTGCTTGTGCTGTCTCTCTCTCTTGCTCTACTCTCTCTCTCTCTCTCTCAGATAAATAAGTAAAATTCTTTAAAAAAAAAAAAAGATAGCCCCCCCGCACCTCCAGGTGGCTCAGTTGGTTAAGCATCTGCTTTCAGCTCAGGTCATGATCCCAGGGTCCTGGGATGGAATCTCACTTCAGGCTTTTTGCTCAGCTCTGAGCCTGCTTCTCCCTCTGCCCATCCCCCTGCTCATGTGCACACCCTCTTTCTCTCTCTCACTCTCTGACAAATAAATAAAATCTTAAAAATAATAAAATGAAATAAAAAGATTATTCACATTATAAATCTTAGGTCCTCCTCTGACATCTGTGTTCTCTTCTACTTGAAATCAGAACCACTTCTAAAGAGGTTATATTGGGCGCCTGGGTGGCTCAGTGGGTTAAAGCCTTTGCATTCTGCTCGGGTCGTGATCCCGGGGTCCTGGGATCGAGTCCCGCGTCGGGCTCTCTGCTCATCGGGGAGACTGCTTCCCTTCCTCTCTCTCTCTCTCTGCCTTTGATGCATATCACCTCTGTTTAGAAGCTCTCTAAAGCAGATCAGGTCAGAAACATCCTAGAGAAGTTTTTATTTAAAAAAAAGTTTTAGGGACGCCTGGGTGGCTCAGTTGGTTAAGCAGCTGCCTTCGGCTCAGGTCATGATCCCAGCGTCCTGGGATGGAGTCCCACATCGGGCTCCTTGCTTGGCAGGGAGCCTGCTTCTCCCTCTGCCTCTACCTGCCACTTTGTCTGCCTGTGCTCTCTCTCTCTCTCTAACAAATAAATAAATAAAATCTTTAAAAATAAATAAAAAATTAAAAAAAGTTTTATGGGACACTGAAAAAATTAAATTAAAAAAACAAGTTTTAAAAAGTAAAATTTAATCTCCAGGAAGTATTAAATTCTACTTTGTAAGTTAAGTCCTGTTTCAAAACTTGAAGCAAACCTCTATTTCCTTTCCCTATCAACTCTAAACTCGTTTGACCCATATTTTTTTATTACTTATCTCTGTCCTGATTTTTTTACCTTAGTTTTGTTTCGCTTACACTTCATATAAATGTAGTCATGAAGTGTGTACTTGTTTGTGTCCAGCTTCTCACTAAACTCACTAAACTGTGAGTTTCGTCCGTGTTGTGCCATGTGTCGATAGTTTATTGTTTCTTGTGGAGTAGTGCTCTACTGTATGTATTCACCACCATTTTTAAAAAATTCATTTTCTGGTTGTCTCAGTTTTGGCCATTGTGAATATAGCTGCTTTGAATATTTGTTTATAAGTCTTTGTAGATATTTGGATTAATAGCTGAGTACATTGTTATCATTTTGAAAAACTGCCAAACCCTTTCCCAAACTGGCTGTACCAGTTTACATGCCCTCTGGCAACATGTGAAAATTCTGGGTGCTCTATATGTAGTATTATAGGTCGTCTTAATTTTAGCCATTTCAGTGGCAAACTGACATCTCATTATTTCCCTGATGACAAATGTTGAACTCTTTTTTTATGCCTACTGGCCATTGTAAATCTTTTTTCTTTTTTTACTTGTTTAAGTCTTTCACTCATTTTTTAAAAATTGATTTATTTTTATCATTAAGTTTTCTTTTTTTATAGAGTCTAGATTTAGGTCTTTTGTCACTGCTAATTGCATCATCTGGATGATTTTGGAGTTGTTTTTTTTTTCTTTTAAAGATTATGTATTTATTTATTTGACGGATCACAAGTAGGCAGAGCAGCAGGCAGAAAGAGAGAGGAGAAAGCAGGCTCCCTGCTGAGCAGAGAGCCTGATGTGGGGCTCGATCCCAGAACCCTGAGATCATGACCAGAGCTGAAGGCAGAGGCTTTAACCCACTGAGCCACCCAGGTAGCCCTTGGAGTTGTTTTCTGTTGACTGCATTTTCTTTCTTTTTTTTTTTTTTTGAGTGTGGGTCACCTTTTTCTTGCTATACTTAGTGTTTGGTTACTGCATAGTGGGTATTATGACTAATATATTGTAGAAACTCTGGATTCTTTTGTATTGCTCTGAAATGTGGTTTTTGTTCTAGCAAACGCAAGCCCTCAGCTCACATTCCAAACTCTTGTCTTCCTTGTGTTGGGCTCTAGCTGAAATCTCTGCTCAGTTTTTTCGGCTTCCAGTTGCTGCTTTATTGCTGGATCGCCCTGGGGTCTCCATGTGTAGTTTTAGCAGGAAACAGAAATGCTGGGTGGATTGTTTAGGCAGTTTTGGGCTTTACTCCTTCTGCCTTTCCCTTTTGGGTTTCTCCCCTCATTTTCTGGCTACTCTGCCAGCCCTGAACTGTCCTCTGACAACTCAGAGCCAGTAAGGTGAGGCTATCCGAACTGTTTGTGGATCGAACAAAAGGTGGCAAATTCCCAAACTCAGGAGTTGCGGTTTCTACCTGATTTTGGTCGGTCTCTACAGTTTTCTAGTTATCTTCTAGCTATCTAGTCTTTACTATTTTCTAGTTATCTTAATTCATAAGGTGAATTTTTCATCTTTTGTCCAAAATTTATAATTATACTGTGGCAGGGTTCATCTAACGGAACTACTCTGCTCCTACTGGAAGTTGGAAGTCTGCTGTTTCATTATATGTAAATCTATTTTCGTATATTAGTTGCATTTGGGGCACACTAAAGGTTCATGAGCTTTATAGAAGTGTAGTATTGTGAAAAGCTAGCCATGGTGATCGTTGTAACTAGCTAATACCGTTCTGTTCTCTCAAATAACTATGTGTGATTTGTGTGCTCTATGGATTAATCAAGGTCAGCATTCGCTTCTGATCTTTGATCCGTTCTTTTTGTGAAGTTATCAGATGAAAAATAATTTAATTTGAACCAAAATGAAAACAAAGAGACGTCTATTTTAGAGTAAAAATATGCAGCTAAAAATCACACAATACAGTCCAGATGAAAATAAATTTTAAATTATCTATCTGTTTTAATAGCACAGTAATTGAGATTTACAATTTGCTGGTTATTTTTTTAAGCATTTGCAATAAAATGCAGTCTTTTTTAGGGTTGTCTTTGATTGGTCCATAAACATATCTGCTGTGAAACATCCTCCAATCTAAATATAAGTGAATTGAGATTAGCCTTTGGCTTCTGTTGTTCTTTTGTCAGTGATTTTTTTTTTTTTTTTTTTTTTTTTTTTGGTGTCTTGAGCTGCTATTAGGCACCAACAGAGGGAGTCCGTATCATGCTCTATAGAGTCCCAGTGAAAAACTTAAAATTCTAATCTATTTGGATCTATTGCATTTTGCTTTCTATATTAAATTCTTTCTGTACTCTTTATATGTATAGGAGCTATTTAATACAGAGATTGTGTGCCAGGTGCCATAATTATCTTACAGCGATAGCTGAAAGAACCATGACTTAAAAAAGAAACCCTGATCTGTACATTGCAATTTGTTAAGGTCTCTGGTGTAGGAGACAGAATCTCATTGTGCTCACTGAACCCTCTAGCAGATCTAACAGTCTGTCATACTGTGGTAGCAATCAGGACTACTAAATTTCATAAGCTCTTGGCACAGTCACTGAAGTCTCCTCCTTACCATCCATCATTGTATGAAACATTTGGTTGGTTCTTAATAACTACCTGCTTTATAAGTAACATTTTGAGAGTTTTAATATGTAGAGGCAGATTCTCCATCTGGAAATTGGCCAACGTACTATGTAAAGAATCTTTCATTACTTGTAAATATCAGGGTCCTATGATCGTGTGGTGGCACCTGATTTCAGACACAGAAACCTAGTGAAATACTGAGTAAGAAATGTGAATTATTTTCTTTGATTCTTTTATTTTCTAGTGATCTTAAAATGTTTGTAGGAATAACTCTTAAGTCCTGCCGATCAAGTGGTAGGAACTTTTGACTTGGGCCACTCTGGGTACTGTGTAGGGGTGGGTGGCATAGCTCTTGGAGGTGTCTTGCTTGGCCTCAGGCCCAAATACTAAGTCTTACCCCAGGCCATCTGTGGTGCAAAAGAAAAGCAAGGTATGTTACCTCTCAATTAAGATGTAAATTAAAATTTATGCTGATGCGTAAAAATAATTTAAAATTCTTGTATTTGTACTTTTTTTAAAGACTGCAAAGATGCAATTTGCAGTAGATTTTTAAAGCTAGATTTCCTTTTGTCTCATTTTTAGCTGCAGAGGCAGAGTGCAGTATTTTTCTGGTGTGCTAGGAATGATCTGTAGGCCCCAGGCTGAATTAGGAATGAAACCGAGTTGAGGCAGAATATGTTGTAAAGCAGCTTCAGATCTTGTGTATCGTTGGGAGAGAGCTTGAGATCCCTGGGCCCACTGAGACTGGCCTGGAAGGCCTGTCATGCGAGTGTAACCCCAGAAAGCTGCATGCTCATCAGCTGCATTCTTTGTAATGAAAAACTATTCACTGAAAGTGAGTTGGCACAGTGGGGCTGAGAAGAGTCTAGTGATGTTAACTAACTAACAGTGATAGTGATAGCTAGTATTTATTAAGCACTTAGCACATGGCACACTGTATGCCAGATATTTTACTTTGATTTTCTGTACCTCATGTAACCACCCTTCATACTGCACTTCAGCCGAGGGATTAGAACATTATAATTTTGGGGCGCCGGGGTGGCTCAGTCATTAAGCATCTGCCTTCGGCTCAGGTCAGGATCCCAGCGTCCTGGGATCGACCCCTGTATCAGGCTCCCTGCTCTGCGGGAAGCCTGCTTCTCCCTAGCCCACTCCCCCTGCTTGTGTTCCCTCTCTTGCTGTCTCTCTCTGTCAAATAAATAAATAAAATTAAAAAAAAATAATACAAGTTTTAAAAAAAAGAACATTCTAATTATAGCATCTAAGAGAAAAATTGGGAGCTCCAGAATAGAGGCAAAGGACTTCTAAATCTTTGTATTTCTCCTGCATCTGTTATTAAGCAGAAAATCCTTGCAATGAAATGGACCTGAGAGTTTATCTGTAAAAGGAAAAGAAAAATGAGTGATGAGGAAAGGTTGGTTCAAGTAGAAGATAACTCATCTTATTTAGCCAGTCCTGCAGAAGGGAAACCTTAAATGGGTAGAGAAAGTGGCAGTAGCTTACACAAGGACTAAGTCCTTGAGGACTGAGAGGACTTGAAAACAGAGAGGTCACCTGACCAGACATTAGGGTCCATTCCTTTCCTTTGATATGTATTTTCTGTAAATTCCAAAAAGTAGCTAAGAGTTAAATAATTTTTTTTCAAGATTTTATTTATTTATTTATTTGAGAGAGCATGAGCAGAGGGGCAGAGGGAGAAGCAGACTCTCTGCTGAGCAGGGAGCCTGACATGGAGCTCAGTCCCAGGACCTTGAGATCATGACCTGAGCCCAAGGCAGAGGCTTAACCCACTGAGCCACCCAGGGGCCCCAAGTTGAATAATTTTTCAGTCTCTCCAGATACAAGAATTGTTTGCCAATAACAAGATACCAGAAAGACTAATTATTGGTACTAATCAACTCACATTAACCTAATAATGTTATATGCTTTTATTCTGCTAAGACTTAGACATCAGGCAGTCTCCCCTGAATGGGGTTTGAGCTTTAACCACTGAAGACATTACATATATTGTTGGGGATTGTGGTAAGCAAAATGATCCCCTTCCCCCCACCACCACAGATGCCCATCTCATAATTCCCAGACTCGTGACTTGGCACATGTGATTAAGGTTAAGGGCCTTGAGATGGGAAGATTATCCTGGGTTATCCAGGTGGGCCCATTTTAACCACAGGAGGCCTGAAAAGCAGCAAAATTTTTCCC
>ML100603.1:41606-103470 GCA_003697995.1 Taxidea taxus jeffersonii | reverse complement strand
CTCTCTCTCTCTGCCTGCCTCTCTGCCTACTTGTGATCTCTCTCTGTCAAATAAATAAAATCTTTAAAAAAAAATTATCATTTGTCTGTCAACTGCCCAAAGCTTTTAATTAGAAGTTGAGCTGTAATAGTTACTGCAGGTTCTGCTGTATAATAAAAACATGGAAAAACTCGATTCAGTTTCATTTCATATGGAAGCATACCACTAATTGGACTAATAAGTTCTTATATTGGAGGTACTTGGTCACATTTTTGTCACTTTTTTCCCCCCAACTACTCTGAGTAGTGATAGGAAGGTTAGACTATACTCTCAGACCTTTAATTTTACTTGTTGACTGTGTCTTGGGTAGTCAGATGCTAATTTTCAGATATATTGAAGAATTTTCCACATTAATCTACAACATAAAGAGTGATTTTGCCATTATTTCTTATAAAAATCACTTGGTATATGTTGGTTGAATTGTTATTTCAGATGTATTGTTTGTTTTAATTAGATGGATTAAAAGACATATTGCCCTAAGGTGAAAAGACTTTTTTCAAAATAGCCAGATTGTTCACTTCTTCCATTATGACTGGTAAAGAAGAAAAAATTAACCTTTATTCTGTTTAGTCTGCTCCCTGAGGGACAGATTTTTTTTCACCGAGTTTCACTGATGCATTAGCATCTGTGACACAGCAGAAGCTGGAACATTACCAATGTCTGTAATTGTTTGCATTGCTGTAGGGAATATAATGTTAATATCTATGACTGGACTAAATGAATGAATTAAGTAGCTAGAAACAAATATGACTGTCAAGCATGATTTAGTTGGCATGGAGCTTTAGAACAGCTGCCAAATTTAATATGGAGGATGGAGGAGGGTTTCATAAATTTGCAGCTAACATTTGCAACATTTGGATACCTCTGCTTCCCCACTAGATGGAGGCCTTGCTTTGCTTTAAAGCTGAGGACAGCATGGGCCCTGCAGTGAGCTGTAAAATGAATAGCTTTCTACAGAGTTTTTCCTTTTCCTTCTGTGTTCCATTGCTCTTTCTGTTGTTAGTCATCAATTGTGCACTGTGCATGCTTTTGTCCTCTGGAGAGGGCCATAAAGAAAGAAAGGATCAGGGGCGCCTGGGTGGCTCAGCGAGTTAAAGCCTCTGCCTTCAGCCCGGGTCATGCTCCCAGGATCCTGGGATCCAGCACAGCATCCGGCTCTCTGCTTGGCGGGGAGCCTGCTTCCTCCTCTCTCTCTGCCTGCCTCTCTGCCTACTTGTGATCTCTGTCTGTCAAATAAATAAATAAAACCTTTAAAAAAAAAAAAGAAAGAAAGGATCAACTCAGAAGCAGGGACGGTAGGAATATCAGAGGGCAGAACTGCTACTAGCATAAACTCCACTGTGAGGAAGCCTGGGGTCTTCCTTCAGTCCCTCCATCTTCCCCATCACATCACCACCCCCAGCTGCCCCCTGCTCCTGGACACAAAGGATACTTGTATGGCATTCTTGATCTATATCAAGACATACCTTTTCAGTGTCTCGTTTTCTCATTTGGATCCATAGGCATATTTGGTTCATCTAATACTGTGCTCGTCGAACAGCTTTTATGCATTGGGCTTCCCCACTGCAAGTTTTCTGGCCTCCAGGGCTGGTCCTGCAGATGGAGGGAGGGGTGGGGTGGGGTGGGTAAAACTGGTTAAAGACTAAAGTTTTGATATTTAATTTGGTCAGTGATTCTGTGGCCCAAAATACTTAGAGCACTTAAATTTTTAAGTATGATAAAATATATGTAATAGAAAGTTTTCCATTTTATCCATTCTTCAGTGTATAGTTCAGTGGCATTCAGTACATCCACATTGTCATGCAACCATCACCATGTCCATTTCCAGAACTTTTTCTTCATCGAAACTAAACCTCTGTACCCACTAGACAATAACTCCCCATTCTCTCCTCCATCTTCAATGCTCTTTGTAACCACTATTTTACTTCCTGTCTCTGTGAATTTGACTATTCTAGGTACACTTCATGTAAGTGGAATCACACAAAATTTTCCTTTTGTGACTGATTAATGTCACTTAGCATCATGTATTCAAGGATCATCCATGTTGTGGCATGTGTAGGAATTTTCTTCCCCTTTCAGGCTGAATAATATTCCATTGCATGTCTGTACCACCTTCTGTTTATCCCTTTATTTTTTTTTTTTAAGATTTTATTTATTTATTTGACAGACAGATCAAACGTAGGCAGAAAGGCAGGCAGAGGTGGGGCGGGGGGGGAGCAGGCTCCCCGCGGAGCAGAGAGCCCCATGCGGGACTTGATCCCAGGACCCTGAGATCATAACCTGAGCCGAAGACAGAGGCTTTAACCCACTGAGCCATCCAGGAGCCCCTGTTTATCCCTTTAACTGCTGATGGACACTTGGGTTGCTTTCGCCTTTTGGCTGTTGTGAGTAATGCTGCTATGAACATTGGCCTACAAGTATTTGAGTCCCTATTTTTTAACTCTTTTGGATATACACCTAGGAGTGGAATTGCTGGATTATGTTGATTCCGTTTGGTGTAACTGCCAAACTGTTTTTTGTAGCAGCTGCATCATTTTGCATTCCCACCAGCAAAGCACAAGGGTCCCACTTTTTCCTCACCCTCACCAGCACTCTGGAGGACTTCTTATTACGTATATGGATTTTATCTACAGACCTGTCCAGGATTTCCTTCAAGGGCACAGAAGAGCCAGCTGTGGGAGGCAGTGTGGAGAGTTGAGGGGAGAACCGACAGCCATTCTCTGCATGCACTCCATGCCCTGTGGGGTCCTCTTTGTCCAACAAACTGGAAGCGGTCAGATGGTCAGACGGCAATGACTGTTAGGAAGTGGCTGAGGCCGGTCCCATTTCCTCGGTCAACCAGATCCTAAAGTAGCAGGTCTTCCTTCTTAAGAATGAAGAGCTAGGTGGGCCAAGAGCTCTGGGTCTTATTCTCCCACTTTTATCTTCCATGCCTACAGGTAGACAAAGTGAGTAGAGCCAAGGCCTGCAAATATGTTCTTTATTTTGTATAGATTTGTCTTTTGGTCTTGAGGTTAAAAGATTTAAAGCTATATGGGATGCCTGGGTGGCTCAGTTGGTTGGGCAGCTGCCTTCAGCTCAGGTCATGATCCCAGCGTCCTGGGATCGAGTCCCACATTGGGCTACTTGCTCAGCAGTGAGCCTGCTTCTCCCTCTGCCTCTGCCTGCCACTCTGTCTGCCTGTGCTCGCTCCTGCGCTCTCTCTCTATCTGACAAATAAATAAATAAATTCTTTAAAAAAAAAAAAAGATTTAAAGCTATAGAGATAGACTCTGGCAAATTAGAAATTCTCAATCTTCTTTTTCAATTACAGTGCTTATCTCCACCCCCACTCCCCACCCCAATGCCCTTTCATCACATGGCTTATTTTGAGGTCAGAATGAAGACCACTAAAATCTACAACTTAAATAGTCATGGTTTCTTTCCTTCTGATTGATCAAATCTGTCATTCTTAGAGTTTCCTATTGAGCCCGTGGTGGTATCTGGGTGCCATCTCCTATGTCCCCAGCTTCCTCAGTGGTAGAAATTAGTTCTAATTTCATACCTTTTATGAACTTCCTAATTTGTTCATAAAATGTGTTCATAACCTTGTACAGTCATGTCCACAGTTAAGCAATTAAAAATAGATAAAATGAGCATTTCGGGCTGGTAATGACTGAATGAAGTAGCTAAGGGCCTGAGGTGAAACTGAGGCTCCCCCACCCAGGATTAACCAGCAATATTAATTGATAATCCTTAACAGTCATCCTCAGCATTTTGTGAACATTAATTAAACCTCACAACACTCTGTGCGAAGCAGATATTGTTATCTCTGTTTTTACAGATGAGGAAACTATCTTAAAAAGACCGAGAAACAAATTGCTGAGAAAGTATCTGCCTAAGCCTTTGACTTTTCACAGTCCTGTAAGTGGGGAAAAAATGGGGACGAATTTTTCTTCCTCCACCTTCCTTCCCTCACCTAAAAGGCTGCTTGGAATTTCAAGGACGTTTTGAAACAACATTACTTTTATTTTACTTTTTTCTCCCTTTTGCCCAGGTCTTTGAAGAATTTAGAAATCAAGAAAAAAATCTATTCCTGTAATTAAAATGTGAAAGCAAAAGCTATTTGTAGCAGAAAAACATCCCATTAATGTGATTTCCTTGTGGTGGATTGACAAGTTCAAAGCAGGAATGTATGTTGCCATGGGCACCAGATTCTATTTGCTCTGCTGGTTCATTTTACTTAGCTGCTGAAGGAGGAGGGTAGCATTCAGCTAGAAATCACTGAGCATTGTTAGAATAGATTTGTAATTTTTAGGTAACACCTTCTCTGTATAGATCTATACGGATAACAGTGGCAAACTGTTTACAGTTACTTTAGGGGCAGAATTTTCTGAATCTTTTAGGAACATAAACCACAGAAGCGGTGGTGGTAGGGGTGCTTTTTCTCCCTTCTCAAACATCTCATCCATAACAGGCTGTAAATAACGATTTGTCAAAGATGGGGGGACAGACTAATGGAGGACTCGTTACCCTGCACTAGCTGCCTGAGTTAGACTTTGGGTTTTTGGGGAGGGAGGCTGTGAAGAAAGGGAAGGGGGAAAGGGGGAATGTCAGGAGAAAGAAGCTAACAGACATTCTGGATGGCCTGTAATCACTCAGACACAGGAAGGCAGAATCAAAGCTGTCCTGCAGGGAGAGAACAATGAATGAGTGAGAGATTGGTGCTACTTTCCTAAGGCTACTGAGGAATACACAAAAAGCAGTTAATTTTTATTAGCCTGATGATGTTCCCAATGTCCTCTCTCTTCCTTCACTAGAGTTATAAGGTCTCACAGCAAGTGAGAAGTGGTGGGAGCTGGGCTGGGGTGGGGGGGGATCTCTCCCTCTCTAGAGGGACAGGAGTTGTTCCTTGGCACTGAACCAAAGAGTGAAGTTTTGCTTCATTTGTTTCAAGTTATCAGGGCCAGGTGACTTTCCTTTAGAATTAGGCATTTTCTTGCCCTGACAAATGAAGCCCCTGCCAATGCCTTTGAGTCAGGAAAGGCTCTGCAGCAGCAAGCGTTACACAATTTAGAATGATCGTTCCAGAATTGCAATGGAAGTGGCAATATTTCAGTGTGATTTTTCTCCCTTCCTTCTCACTCTTACCCCATGTTCAGTGTTGTCTAAGCAAATGCTGGCGGTGTCTTTTGTATCTGCAGGATGCCTAAGTAAGCAAAAGGCTGGATAAAGCAAATGTCTTCCAAATCTCCATTTATCATGAACATAGATTGTGGTTTCAGCTCTTTTGCTTGATGCAAATCAGCTGACAGATGTATATCAGCAGCAGCAAATCTTATGATTGAGAGAGCGCGGTCTGCTGCTAATTTTATATCTGTATTTTTTCTGGGAAGGGATAAAATTATGAAATAAAATTATTTGGTGTTCATGCTCCTTGACCTCTCTGCTCCACTGCTCCTCTTTAGCCCCCAACATTCACCACTTCAGAGCTCTAGTCCCCTGAGGGATGAAGGCTTGGTTGCCCCCAGGGTTCAGGGTATCCCTTCAAAGTTGCCCTTCCAGTTCCAGATTATTCTTTCTCTCCTTCATGCCTTTCCTCCTCAACTCCCCCAACCACTAACTGCCCCCAATTACATCCTTTTCTTACTTATTCCTTGGTCCTTGCAGGTAATTGTTTCATCATGATTTCTGATAATTTGATACACTAATTCACAACAAGTATTAATGCAAGGGGCCCAACTTCTCAAGTGTTTCCACTAAAATCACAGGACTGGGAAGTAGGGTTATAGGGTTGGGGAAAGGAAGGCTGGGGAAACTGCTTAAAAATCTATTTTAAGTTGCTTACCATTTAGGTTGCTTAATGCTATACCCCATCTGAAATTCCCAGCAAAATTCACCCTTATTAGGGCTTGTTTATTCTGTGCTTTTCCAAATCCCCAGCACACTTCTGTGCACTTCTGAAGGCAAGCAGAGGTCAATCCCTATTTCTGAATAAATCCCAATGATTATGTATCTCATCCTTTAAAAAAATTTCATTAGTACAAATATATATTACAAAAGTAATATTTGCTTAAACTCTTCAAATAATACAGAAGAGTGTGAAACAAACTGTCCCTTCTTCCTAATTCCATTCTTTTTAGAGAATACCACTAATAATAACTTGCTGGTTGTTCTTCAGATTCTTTTTGGTGAATGCATATAATTATATGCTCTCTAACTTATTATAAATTACTTACATATGCATGTTAGCTTTAATCAGTACCCTAGAGCTGATTAGCCTGTCTTTGACATGTACTGATCAAGGTAAACATTCAAGGGATGGTCAGTTACCATTGAAACACTAATCAGAAGACCACACTCTGGAAGAACTACTATAAGCTCTCCAATCATTTATTTTTTAGCATATAATGGATATTAGAAATAATTTTTCCTTTGTAAAATCATTAGTATTCAAGATGTGTGAATTGGCTAAAAATATTATATAGGCATACCTGCACCTGATGAATAGGGAGTAAGAATTTATTAAGTCCTATCCTCTACCCTAGCCTGGCACACTAGGTTTAGGATTCCATTCTGTGCTGTGTGCACTTTGAGCTAAGAGAAGTGACCATGCTTGTGTTTGTACATGTCGGCTAGTAAATCGTTGTCTACTGTGTAAAAGTCCTCCTGAGACCTGTGTTCATTGTATCAGATAGCTCCTGATGGGGCAGCTGGGGGGAAGAGACCTTACTATCACCTACTTCTAACCTTTGGAGCCCAGAGCCATCTATCAAAAAGAACCTAATATTTGTGAACCAGTTGGGCTGGGTCAGTTTGGAACACACTTATAATAATAAAAATAAGTAAAAATAAATAGATATTAGAATAGATACTTATTTAAAAAGACAAAAAGAAATAGGATCATACAATATATATTGTTTGCTCAAAATATGTTGTGGAGTAAATTTCTAACTATAGGAATTTGGGGTACCAGCAGGATACTGGCAGAAGAGATTTGGGTTAAGATGGACTTTTATTTTTCTTATTTTTGTTTAAGATCTTATTTATTTATTTGAGAGAGAGCGCGCATGCAAGTGCAAGTGAGGGAAGAGGAGGGGCAGAGAGAGAGGAAGAGGGAGAGAGAATCTCAAGGAGACTCTGCACTGAGCATAGAGCCCGCCCAATGTAGGGCTCAATCTCAAGACCCTGAGGGCATGACCTGAGCCAAAACCAAACTTCGGACCCTTACCTGACTGAGCTGTCCAGATGCCCCAAGATGGACTTCTAATAATCTTAAATTTGTATCACATGAGTGAATGTTCTACTGGTGAGATGAGTTATCTCTTCAGAGCAGGCTAGGCATTTACAAACATTGATTTATTTATTTTTGATTTTTATACTAAGATACATTAATCATGGAAAGATTGAGAAAAATCAAGAAGGAAATAAAATCATCCCTAATGTTCCCATTTGGATACATCAGTGTTATTGACAATTGGATGTGTTTCCTTTCTGTTGTGAGTTAGTGTGTGTGTGTATGTGTAGGCATCTGTACATACTCTCATAAATAATACTAAAGGTATAGTTTTGTTATTATGCTTCTTTCACTTAGCATGATACAGTGAGCATTTCCCTGATCATTAAAATGACTTGAAAGCATAATGCTATGGTTATCTAATAATTCCACCATATAGACATAGCATAATTAAACTATTTCCCTGTCATTGGACATTTGCATATCTGGATTTTTGTTTTGTTTTAGTATTATATTTTGACATATTTTAGAACTTAAAGCTTTGCTCTCATCTCTGATGCTAGAATCCTGCATATTGTTTGGAAAGCACAGTTTATATATAACCTATTTCAACCTTCTCATTCATCTGTCATCCTCCAAAAACAAACAGAAAACTCTCTGACCTTGTGCTCTGTCATTTAGAAACATTTGAAAGGTTTTTAGGGAAAAAAAAGAAAAGATTGCTGTAACAGAATTGTTAGTGTTACAAGCTATGTTTTGTTTTGAAAAAAGAAAAACCTTCTCATTCTCTTTCTGACGGCTAGTTCTGGGAAGCATGGGTTTAGGATTGCAGTCTGACTTCACCATCAGAATCCTCCTTCTCTGGGTTCTGTTCCAACTCCATTCTCTCCCAGTGGATCTCACTTGTCCTGCCATTAAAACCCACCCACTGAGGCACTGTTCAGTCACTGAGTTCAGATGATTCCTTCCTCCTTCATTCCCGTTTTCTTGGGGGTGGGGTGGGGAATAAACATTTAAGGCTTTTGTGTTACACCCAACAGATGCCAGTGACATCCGTGGAGCATCCCAGCCCCACACTCTAAAAAGTAGGAGTGAGGTAGCACTAGCCATCTTGTTCCACAGTGAAGCAGAGAGAATTCACAGCTGTTCTCTGCCAGCCCCTCATCTCGTGAGTCTGTGAAGTGACAGTTTCCATGGGCTCCACATAGATGTTAGGAAGCTTTTTAGAGTCCTCTGACCCTGGAAGCTGCTAATTAAAGTACCACTAAGATGCTTTCATTGGCACTGAGCTAGTTACACGTACATTTTAAAGAGCTGACCTCTCTCCTTTCTGTCTCTCGTGCCTCGTTGTGAGTGCCGTGGGTGGCCAGCAAATAATAACAGATAATAACCCTCTCCTATTCCTTCAGACCTCAACAGAAATGCAAATCACTGCCTTCAAAAGGAAGCACACAGGCATATGAATTGTATATCAGCCGGGATTACCAATGAGTCATGCTTGATGCTGTTGTAAAAACTATTCAGGTGGGAAGGCTAGCACTACAGTAGGAGAATACAATGGGGAGCACCTCTCTCTCCTGAATGTGCAATTATCACAGAGCACACAGCACATACACAGCCATGCACTAGTCCCATCTTACAAAAACAGACCATTATAAAACTATATGCCCAAATCTCTGCAGGACGGGAAGCTAAACTCTCCAAAATCAAACGGTTGTTACAGTGTAGAAGAGAATAAATCTGGAAGATGGTGAACAGAGTTAATACGTGAGTGAGTACCAGAACTCATGCACATGTGTGTTATTTATGCCCTTAATTGTTATTTCTAGTAGGTGTCTGGCTGCCAGTGCACATGAGTTAAGTACTGTAAAATAACAGATGTCCCATGTCACAAGAACAACAGGGAGTCAACATAAGCGATAGCGTAAATCTGATTATTTTAGATACAAGGGAAAAGACGAGAAGTACAGAAAAGCAGATGAGCCTGTGGCTGTAATTTATAAAACAAATTATCCCATTCAAATATGTTCTGTACTAATTATGTATCTGCACTGAGTTCACTAAGGGAGAAAAGCCATCTTGGAATAACAGCTTATTTGGGCAACAAAGTTTCCCTTCATTCGTAAAAGGTCAAAGAAAGAGAAAATGAATGACAGAGAACAAAGGGAGAGAACCAGCCAGCCAGCCAGTGACATTTTCTAGAGAAAGACACGTGGATGCAAGAAAAGGACTGAAAAAGTCTTGGATGTAAATTTTAAAAGCATCATTAGTGATCTCGCAGAGAGAAGACATGCAATGAAGCTTACAATAGGGCAGCAAATGAACGTGCTAACACCACAGACCAAGAGAGTTTACAAAGACATAAGGCGCTCGGAGATTTGAGCAAAAACACAACAAGATTCAACTGAGGAAAGTGAACACAAACACATCTGGGGAAAATAATCTTAAATAAAAATTCCCAGTTGGAGAACAAAAGGTGTAAACCCTGGACCTGGAGTGATAGCAGATAGCTAATTCTATCTGAATTGCAAGGTATTACAACAGCTCAGAAAGAGGAGAATTCCTTTGGGATTTTAAATGCAGAAGTGTCTCGTTATGAGGCATTGACAAAGGAACTCATGTCCCTTATTAAATATCGGAATACATGAACCTTGTTCACAATACAAGATACAGTTGGGGCCATGTAAATATGCACATATGGCCGAAACTGTTCTCTCATTTCTAGTCGAAAGATAGAAATTTGATTATATCAACCTGTAATTTTCAGAGCTTAAGGAAACATGCAATAATAATAACACTTACTACATTCCAGCCATGGTTGTAAGCACTTTACATATTTAACTAAATTCTCATAGCACACCACAAAATAGGTACAGTTGTTCTCTTCCTCAACAGATGAGGAACCAGGATGTAGAGAGCCTAATGAAACTTCCCAAGGCCATTTATTTATTTAATCAGTGGTGATTCTGACACCACCAAGAAACAATCAATCCCATTGAAAAGATGGGCAGAGGGCCTGAATAGAACTTTTTCCAAAGATGGCCAACAGACACTTGAAAGGATATTCAATATCACTCATCATCAGAGAAATGCAAATCAAAACCACGGTGAGGTATTAGCTTAAACCCATCAAAATAAAAAAGACAAGAAGTAACAAGTGTTGGTGAGGATATAGAGAAAAGGGAATTGGTAGAAATGCAAACTGGTACAGCCACTGTGGAAAACAGTATGAAGGTTCCTCAAAAACTTAAAAATAGAAATGCCAAACGACCAGATAATTCCACTACTGGGTATTTATTTACCAAAGACAAAACAAAACAAAAAATATTAATTTGAAGAAGTATGCACCCCTGTGTTTATTGAAATATTATTTATAGTAGCCAAGATACAGGAGGCATATATATGTGTATATATATATATATATATATATATATATATATATATATGGAATATTATGCAGTCATAAAAAGGATGAGATCTTGCCATTTGCAACAACATGGATGGACTTAGAGAATATTATGCTAAGTGAAACAAGTCAGACTGAGAAAGATAAACACCATATGATCTCACTCATATGTGGAATTAAAAAAACAAATGAATAAATAAAAAACAGAATCAGACCTATAAATACAGAGAAAAAACTGACAGTTACCAGAGGGAAGCGGGGGAGTAGCGGGATGGGCAAGATGGGTACAGAGGAGTGGGAGATAGAAACTTCCAGTTACGGAATGACTAAGTCATGAAAATAAAAGGCAGAGAATAGGGAATAGTCAGTGCTCTTGTAACAGTGGTGTATGGGGACAGTAGCTACACTTGTGGTGAACACAGCATTACATAGAGATAGAAATGTTGAATCACTATGTTGTACACCTTACACTAATGTAACCTTTTGTGTCAAGTATACTCTCATAAAAAAAAATGTGATTCTAGAATTTGGACTTAGACTATCTCCCAAGTCATGACCCTTTAGCACTACATAAGGCTTCCTATCTATGGCAGAAAAGGAAGCTTACTTGATAATTATCTTCATTTTGTAGATAGACTTTATCTCTGAATAGGACTGGAAGGACTGACAACATATCTTTGGCCAGTTATCCAAATGTATGCCTTCTTGTCTCCTCAGGATATAAGTGGCCTGTAGGATATGGGGTTAGAGGTTGAATTTTGTGATTCCAGTACCTGGATATCCCTCATTTCTAACCCATTGAGCTGTAGTGGTCTCTCAGAAACCTAACATGCTAGAGAATAGGAAGAGCCTATTTAGATCTAAGGATCCCTCATGACTTTTGTTATTGAGTTGAGAAATTAGAACTGTAATGGGGTGACTGGGTGGATCCATTGGTTGAGCATCTGACTATTGATTTTTTGGCTTAAGTCATGATCTCAGGATTGTGAGATTGGGCCCTGCATCTGGTTCTGTGCAGGGAATGGAGCCTGCTTGAGATTCTCTCTCTCCCTCTCCCCAACTTCCATCTTTTTTTTTTTTTTAAAGTGATTTCTCTTTCATTTTATGGAAAAATTTAAATCTATAGAAAAGTAGAGAAGATAATAAAATGAATCCTTAGGTATTCATGTCCCAGATCCAACAATGAGCCATTCATAACAAATCCTCTTCATCTATAACTCCAAGGATTATTTTTCTCTCTCCTGAGTTATTATTTTTTTATTATGTTCAGTTAGCCACTGTATAGTACATCATTAGTTTTTGATATAGTGTTCAGGGATTCATTAGTTATGTATAACACCCAGTGCTCATCACGGCATGTGCCCTCCTTAATACCCATCACCCTGTTACCCCCACCCTCTCCCCTCTGAAAACCTCAGTTTGTTTCCTGGGGTCCCTGGTCTCTCATGGTTCATCTTCCTCTCTGATTTCTCCTGCTTTGGATTTCCCTCCCTTCCACTATGGTCTTCCATGCTATTGCTTATGTTCCACATATGAATGCAACCATGTGATAATTGTCTTTCTCGGCCTGACTTACTTCACTTGGCATAATCCCCTCCAGTTCCATCCTTGTTGATGCAAATGATAGGTATTCATCCTTTCTGATGGCTGAATAATATTCCATTGTACCACATCTTCATTACCCATTCATCTGTTGAATGACATCTCAGCTCCTTCCACAGTTTGGCTCTTGTGGACATTGCTGCTATGAACATTGGGATGCATGTGCCCCTTCTTGTCACTACATCTGCATCTTTGGGGTAAATATTCAGTAGTGCAATTGTTGGGTCATAGGGTAGCCCTATTCTTAACATCTTGAGGAACCTCCATACTGTTTTCCAAAGTGGCTGCACCAACTTACATTTCTACCAACAGTGTAAGAGGGTTCCCCTTTCCCCACATCCTCGCCAACATTTGTTGTTTCCTGTTTTGTTAATTTTTGCCATTCTAACTGGTGTAAGGTGGTATCTCATTACGGTTTTGATTTGTATTTTCCTGATGGCTAGTGATGTTGAGCATTTTTTCATGTGTCTGTTAACCATATATGTGTGTTCTTTGGAGAAGTGTCTCTGTTCATGTCTTCTGCTCATTTTACAAACTGCGCATTTGTCTTTTGAGTGTTGAGTTTGAGAAATTGTTTATCGATCTTGGATATCAGCCCTTTATCTGTAATGTCATTTGCAAATATCTTCTCCCATTCCGTGGGCTGCCTCTTAGTTTTGTTGACTGTTTCCTTTGCTGTGCAGAAGCTTTTTATCTTGATGAAGTCCTAAAAAGTTCATTTTTGCTTTTGTTTCCCTTGCCTTTGGAGACGTGTCTTGATAGAAGTTTCTGTGGCAGATGTCGAAGAGGCTATTGCCTATGCTCTCCTTTAGGATTTTGATGGATTCCTGTCTCACATTGAGGTCTTTCATCCATTTTTAGTTTATCTTTGTGTATGGTATAAGGGAAGGGTCTAGTTTCATTCTTCTATATGTAGCTATCCAATTTTCCCAGCACCACTTATTGAAGAGACTATTTTTTATCCATTGGATACTTTTTCCTGATTTGTCAAAGATTAGTTGACCATAGAGTTGAGGGTCCATTTCTGGAGTTTCTATTCTGTTCCATTGGTTTATGTGTCTGTTTTTGTGCCAATACCAGCTTAGTGTTGTGCCAATACTGTCTTGGTGATCACAGCTTTGTAATATATCTTGAAGTCAGGCAACATGAGGCTCCCAGCTTTGTTTTTCTTTTTCATCATTCCCTGGATGATTTGGGGTCTTTTCTGGCTCCATACAAATTTTAGGATTGTTTGTTCTAGCTCTTTGAAAAATGCCAATGGTATTTTAATAGGGATGCATTGAAAGCATAAATTGCTCTGGGCAGGATAGACATTGTAGCAATGTTTATTCTTCTGATCCATAAGCACGGACTGTTTTTCCATCTTTTTGTGTCTTCCACAATTTCATAAATATTCTGTAGTTTCTAGAGTATGAATCCTTTATCTCTTCAGTTAGGTTTATTCCTAGGTATCTTATGGTTTTTATTGCTATTGTGAATGGAATCGATTCCCTAATTTCTCTTTCTACAGTTACATTGTTAGCATATAGAAAGCAACTGATTCTGTGCATTGATTTTGTATCCTGCCACATTTCTGAATTCTAGTAATTTGGGGGTGGAGTCTTTTGGGTTTTCCACATAAAGTATCATGTCATCTGCAAAGAAGGAGAGTTTGACTTCTTCTTTGCCAATTTGGATGCCTTTTATTTCTTTTCGTTGTCTCACTGTTGAGGCTAGGACTTCTAGTACTATGTCGAACAACAGATGCTCCTGTTGTGTTCCTGATCTTAAGAGAAAAGCTCTCAGCTTTTCCCCCATTGATAATGATATTCACTGTGATCTTTTCATAGATGGTTTTTATGATATTGAGGAATGCTTCCTCTATCCCTGCACTCTGAAGAGTTTTAAACAAGAACGGATGTTGTATTTTGTCAAATGTTTTTTCTGCATCAGTTGAGAGGATCATATGGTTCTTGTCTTTTCTTTTATTGCTGTGCTCTGTCATGTTGATTGATTTGCGAATGTTGAACCACCCTTGCACACCAGGCATAAAACCCACTTGGTCCTGGTGAAAAATCCTCTCAATGTACTGTTGGATCCTATTAGCTAGGATTTTGTTGAGTATTTTGGTATCCATGTTCATTAGGGCTATTAGTCTGTAATTCTCCTTTTTGATGAGGTCTTCACCTGGTTTTGGGATCAGGGTAATGATGGCCCCATAGAAAGAATTTGGAAGTTTTCCTTCTGTTTCTATTTTTTGAAACAGCTTCAATAGAATAGGTATTATTTATTCTTTAAATGTGTGGTAGAATTCCCCTGGGAAGCCATCTGGCCTGGACTTTTGTTTTTTGGGAGGTTTTTGATTACTGCTTCAATTTTGTTACTTGTTATTGGTCTATTCAGATTGTCTATTTCTTCCTGTTTCAGTCTTAGTAGTTTGTAAGTTTCCAGGAATGCATCCATTTCTTCCAGGTTGATTAATTTGTTGGCATATAGTTGCTGTAATAATTTCTAATACTTGTTTCTATTTCCTTGGTGTTAGTCATGATCACTCCCCTTTCATTCATGATTTTATTAATTCGGGTCCTTTCTCTTTTCTTTCGGATAAGTCTGGTGAGTGGTTTGTTAATCTTATTAATTTTTTTCAAAGAACAAGCTTCTAGTTTCATTGATCTGTTCTACTGTTTTTCTGGTTTCTAGCTCATTGATCTCCGCTCTAATCTTTATTATTTCTCTTCTTCTTGGTTTAGGTCTTATTTGCTTTTCTTTCTCCAGCTCCTTTAGGTGTAGGGTTAGCTTGTGCATTTGGTATTTTTCTAATTTTTTGAGAGATGATTGGATGGTTATGTATTTCCCCCTTAGGACACCTTTGCAATATCCCATAGGTTTTTTTTTTTTAAAGATTATTTATTTATTTATTTATTTGGTAGACAGAGATCACAAGTAGGCAGAGAGGCAGGCAGAGAGAGAGAGGAGGAAACAGGCTCCCCGCCGAGCAGGGAGCCCAACGAGGGGCTTGATCCCAGGACCCTGAGACCATGACCCGAGCCGAAGGCAGAGGCTTTAACCCACTGAGCCACCAAGGCACCCCAACATCCCATAGGTTTTGGACTGATGTGTTTTTATTCTCATTGGTTTCCATGAATTGTTTAAGTTCTTTTTTTTTTTTTTTTAAGTTCTTCTTTAATTTCCTGGTTGACCCATTCATTCTTTAGCAGGATGCTTTTTAACTTCCAAGTATTTGAATTCCTTCCATTTTTTTCCCTCTTGTGATTGAGTTCCAGTTTCAAGGCATTGTGGTCTGATAGCATGCAGAGAATAATCTCGATCTTTTGGCATTGGCTGAAACCTGACTTGTGACCTAGTATGTGGTCTGTTTTGGAGAAAGTTCTGGGTGCATTCAAGAAGAATGAGTATTCTGTTGTTTTAGGGTGGAATGTTTTGTATATATCTATGAAGTTCATCTGGTCTAATATGTCATTCAAAGCTCTCGTTTCTTTGTTGATCGTCTGTTTACATGATCTGTCCAATGTGGAGAGTGGAGTGCTAAAATCTCCTACTATTAATATACTATTGTTGATCTGCTTCTTTATTGTGGTTAACAGCTGGCTTATTTAGTTGGCTGCTCCCATGTTGAAGGCATAGATATTTACAATATTTAGTTTTTCTTGTTGGATAGCCCCTTAAAGAATGATATAGTGTCCCTCTGGATCTCTTATTATAGTCTTTGGTTTAAATTCTAATTTGTGTGATATAGTAATTGCTACTCCAGCTTTCTTTTGAAGTCTGTTGGCATAATAAATGGTTCCCCATCCTCTCACTTTCAGTCTTGAGGTGTCTTTAGGTTCAAAATGAGTCTCTTATAGATAGCATATGGATGGGACCTGCTTTTGTATCCAATCTGCAACCCTGTGCCATTTCATGGGAGCATTTAGGCTGTTCATGTTGAGAGTTACTAAGGAAAGATATGTATTTATTGTCATTATATTGTCTGTACAGGCCCTGTCTCTATGGATTGTCTCTGTAAATTTCTGCTCATTTTTATATTACTTTTGGGATCTTTCTTCTTTTATAGAATCCTCTTCAGTATTTCTTGCAGGGCTGGCTTGGTGGTCACATATTCTTTCAGTTTCTCCCAGTCCTGGAAGCTCTTTATCTCTCTATCTGTTCTGAATGACAGCCTTGCTGGATAAGTATTCTTGGCTGCATGTTCTTCTCATTTAGTACCCTGAATATATCTTGACAGCCCTTTCTGTCTTGTCAGGTCTCTATGGACAGGTCAGGCATTATTCTGATGTTCTTCCCTCTGTACATAAGGAATCTCTCCCCCCTAGCTGCTCTCAGGATGGCTTCCTTGATTCTAAGATTTGCAAGTTTTACTATTACATGCCAGGGCATTGATCTGTTGTCCTTGATCTTGGGAGCGGTCCTCTCTGTCTCTAGGACACAAATGCTTGTTTCATTCCCCAGATTAGGGAAGTTCTCAGCCAGAATTTGCTCAAATATATCTTCTAGTCCTCATTCTCTCTCCACCTCCTCAGGGATTCCAATAATTCTGACTTTGGAACATTTCATGGAGTCATTGATTTCTTTAAGTCTGTTCTCATGGATTTTAAGCTGTTTGTCCCAGGCCTCTTCCAGTTCCTTCCTTTCTATTAGTTTATCTTCTAGATCACTAATTTGATCTTCTGCCTCATTTATCCTAGCTGTTAGAGTATCCAGTTTAGACTACAACTCATTCATACAGAATTTGCTTGAGATTCTTTCTCTCCCTCTCCTACTGCTGGTCTTTCTAAGAATAAAACAAAACAAAAACTAGTTAATTTTAGGCAGTTGTTTAAAATAACTGCAGTAGATAATTTTTGAAAGTTACCCCAGGCAAACACATATAAGTATATATTATTTATGAAACACTGGCTTCTTTGGGGGTACTCTTTCTGCCTCTAGAATCTTAAAATACAGATAATTGCCCTGTGACCATATTTTGAAGGAATGCCCAAGATTGTAACTACTGAAGAAAGCATTTCTCATTGGACTGTCATGGTGCTGTTCTTTTTTTCCTTCCTGGCTTGAGTCTTTTATCATTAGAGTCATGACTTTTTAATTAGACAATAAAACCACACAGCCTGTGGAAGAGCATCATTTAAATCCATGTGCAAAGCATGATGAGTGTCTTGTAACTGATCAGGGTCCTCGCTCTGTGTTGGCAGCTTTTAGCCTCAGAGGCAGGGTTGGGACCCAGCTTTGATATCTGTCTCATTATTTATTCTTATCATCTTTCTTATTATCATTTGTCCAGTTTCTGGACTTACTTATTATTTTACTGTTATGGGTGGAATTGTGCCCAGGGGCCTAAAATTCATATGTTATAGACCTAACTCCCAGTACTTCAGAATATAATTGTATTTGGAGACTGGGTCTTTAAAGAAGTAATTAAGTTAATAAAAAGTAATCGGGGTAAGCCTTCATCCAGTATTACTGATGTCCCTATAAGAAGAGGAAATTTGAGCACAAACCTTACAGAAGGAAGACCATGTGAAGTCACAGAGAGAAGATGGCCATTTGCAAGCCAAATAAAGAGTCTTCAGAATAAACCTATCTGAACTTTGAGAAAATAAATTACTGTTGTTTAAGCCTCCCAGTCTGTGGTATTTTGTTATAGCAGCTGGTTATGGGCTGAATTGTATATCTGCCCCTCATCCCCAGAGCCAGGAAGATAGGTCCTACCTGAAACCACCTCTGATAGCACCTTGATCTTGGACTTCTAGCCTCAAGAACTGTGAGAAAATAAGTTTCTTCTTAAAATAATTAAACCCTCATTTTTCTGAGTGGTGTCTTGGGGTAAACAAGCCAACGACAATGAAACTCTGTCTTTGAGAAGGAATGGGTAACATGGAGCAGATCAGAAAATGGAGCCTGAGGTTCAACCTGACACTACTATGTCATTGGAACCTTTCTGTCATTCAGTGCAATGGACTGAATGTTTGTGTATCCCCAAAATCAAGTGTTGAAATTCCAACCCTCCATGTGGTGGTATTTGGTCCTTTGGGAAATATTTGGGTCTTTATGAAATAGATGTCAAAGATCTCTCTTGCTCTTTTTCTACTATGTGAGGATACAATGAGAAGTCAGCAGTCCACATTCTGGAAGAGGGTTCTTACCAGAACCCAGACATACTGGCACCCCAATCTAGGTCTTTCAACCTCCAGAACTTTGGGAAGTAAATTTCTGTTGTTTATAAGCCGCTCAGTCTATGTGCTTTCTTAGAGCACCCAAACTGACAAAGACATGGGAACCGACCGGACTTGGCCTCTTCAGCTCTCCCAGGGAAGCCTTAGTGGTGACCCAGCCCAGTGACGGTCCAAAAAGAATAATTTTAATGTGAATCTGCTGCCAGCCACATCCACACTGGGGCAAAATGCCCTAATAACAAGAAAAATCTTCCTTGGGACTGAGAGAATCAAAGAGTATATGGACTAAAGGTTTGGTACCACTTACTGTAATTGCTTTACTTCATTTAAGAAATAACTTCTTTCCCCCTTTCAAGGGACTGAGGGTGAATTCTCCATTCAATAGGTCCATGCCATGAAGTCAAGAAGATTATGCTCAACATTCTATCCTTGCTTCTGTTCTGACTTGCTCGGAGATCATCCAGAAAAAGAGGCCGGAAATAAGTTGATAAAATTAAAATGTAGCACATGACATATCCACAGAAAAATAAGTTCTAAGACAGAATTATGTGCCCACTTACCTGATTTTGCCTCCTATGGGAATCTCCAATCAGTCAGGTAAGATACCTGGCATAGGTATTCAAGAATAATAACTAGATTTATTATACAGTTTTTATGTATTTGGCTATGTGTTACAATGTATATTAGTCAGGGCTCCTTAGTTATAAGTAACCTAATCAGTTCTTGTTAACTCTAACAAAAAATGAATTTATTGGAAGGATTCATCACAGAATGCATGCATCACATGCATCACAAAAATGTGATGACTTCCACACAATCACAGAATAAGAACAAAAACCAAGGCAGTCTGGCCAGTCTCTCAGCAGTGGAAAGTATCTGGCCATCTTTTACAGCCTCTGCCCCAGAATGAACATGCCCCAGAGATTATTTTTTCAACAAAAATTACTCCTCTCCAAATCCAGTATTTGTAGCAGCCCTCTCAATATATTCAGCATACAGGGAGAGAGTCCTAGTCCATGACTTTGCCCAGTCTCTGGTTAAGGTAAGGTAGAGTTCCACTAAGACTTCACAGAGAGTTAGAGAAGCAATTCTCCTAAGGGGTACTAGGATAACATTAGAAGGAAGAAAGAAATCTTATTAGGTCCACCAGTAATAATAGCAATGACAACAATAATGACTGTTGTCCACTGGACTCCTTACTTCAGATCTAGGGGTCTGTCCAGGGTGAGTCCTCTGCTGAGTGTTTCAGGCTGCTCTTGGCACCCTGTCTGCAAAAGCATTTCTCCCTCTTGCTTTAGGATTTATGTTGCTAATCATAGAGACTTGTTAGCCTTCAGTTAAACTCTAGCCGAGAGCACAGTTTTGAAGGACTAAATTACCATCTAGTGATTTTCAGGGCAGAGTGTCTTTTCAGTATCTTCTGGGAAATGCTAGATGCTGACTTTGCTAGTTTATGGAGGAAGCGGGACCCTGTGGAGCTGCCCCACCGCATCTCACCCTGGGTCTGTGCCCTGGGTCTGTGCACTGTTAGCTGATGGCTTCCTCGCGGGATACCCAATCTACTCTGCCCCAAGGCTATAAGAGGAAAGCTTTCAAACCTTGGTAAGAATAGCATTTACTGTTTGGAAGCTAAGCTGAGGCTGGTTTTGGTTTAATCACAGCCTGCTACATCCCATAAGCCAGCATATGTTGCTTGGGAAGGAAGAACATTCTGAGGGTTCACAGTATAAGGAATGATTTCTCTCTAATCAGCTGTCACTTTGAAGGGAAGGCATCATAGTAATAAACTGTGAGTGGATAGGTGATAACAGAAAATATACAGGAAGACCAGCTGCATGGATCCCCAGGCAGCCCAAGAACACAGGGCTCTAGAATGGTAGGGCTTCCTCGATGGACTGTCAGAGCATTTATATTCTCACCCCTCAGCACTTCCCTTCCTTTTTTAAGTACCCAGTATCCTCACGTTCTTTCTCAGCTCTTGTCAGAACAGATGGTAGGTAGTCTAATCACCATCAACATATACCAAGGTGCCAGGAACTGGGTGGGCTGCCCCTCCAAGGGGATATTGCATTTTAAAATGGTTAGGAAAATTTATAACACAATGGAATCAATTTTATTTTGTGGATTTGTAGTCCACATAGACCTTTGGGATCTTCTTTACATGTTTAAAAACACATGTTCCTGACCACTTTCCACTTCTGCCCACGGGCAGTCTTAGCCGAGAGCCATACAGTTGTTGTGGAGAAAAGAAAGAACACTGATCAAGAAAAGGGGCCCAGTTTCACTTCGCTACATAGCAAGTTCTGTGTCTTCAAGAAAGGGTTAGTGGAAGAGCTGACTGAAAAGGCATTTAGCACATAAAACACCCTCTCTTAGTTCTCTTTAACCGCAGAAGAGATCACACACTTTCTTCTTACAATCGTACAAAGACCTCACCAGTCAGTATACAGTTAGGGAACCTATGCAGATAAACCATAAACTGAGGACAATGATTATATTTTCAACTCCTTTGTATCATACACTTCATGCTTTTCTATTCAATTCATTTAGGAAAAACCTATTGAGCACCTACTATGTACTAGGCACTATGCTAGATGTTAGTAGTTCTACATGATTTAGATGCAGTTCCTCTCCTCAAGGAATTCAGAGCCTGGGTGAGGAAGACAGGTGGGCACACAGTAGTTACAAAATAATGTGTGAAGTGCATCCCTAGTTGTAGGAATAAAGCACTATCTTAGCAGTAAAGAGGAAGAATTAATTCTATCCAGCTTTAGAGATCTTTAGAGATACACCGACATTTGAACTGGTCCTTGAAGGACAGTATGGGTTCTCAGTATCTCATTAGCTCAGCATCCTGAGTATAGCTAATATTTAATAAATGTCATTGCTTAATAATCTTAGAGGTGAAGGAAACTAGAATTCTTTGAAGGTTGAGTCCATTGTTTTTTTTCCCTAGTTTTTCTTGGATTGAGGTTGACTCTCCTGTTTTACCTTCATTAATCAGACTCCTGTGTGGTTCATCATTTAGCCCATATAATCAAACCTTCTGAGGTTGTCACACAAACACCATATAGGAGTTGACAACTTGAACGCAACATGAATGCAAACATAGTTGTTGAAATAGTCATTTCTTCCTTTTTTTTCTTTGACTTTTGAGGGCTTTATATTTTAAGTTGTCAGTCTTGACACCACACTCATAACCCCAGTAATTCAACCCAAAACACACTCTGATGAATGACTGATATTTATTGCTATGATGGCACTTAATTTGGCACCATTGAGAAGTCAACTCTGTGTCTATAAATTTCAGATTATATAGTGAAGCTTTGACGAAACTGGGCTTTTTTTTTATTCTAGAGTTAGTTATCCCTTAATTAGTGCAATATTTACAAAATATTTGTTGAGAAGCCGACCAAAAATTCTCTGTATTTAACAGTAATGATTGCATTATTCTGATGTATTGATTTTCTATACTCAGGCACACTAAATAATTAACAATTTAATGTTGTTTGAAAAAAATATTGACTGGCCACTCCCATCAGTTGTTTTTGTCTGCATGTAGATAATTCCACATATCAGGATAAAAAGGAACAAATTCTGCCAACCATCAGGTATTTAAAAAAGTTCTGAACTCGGGTGTTATAGAGGAATCAATGAAATAATTGGCTGAATTTGTCGATTTGTATTTAAACTTGATGCTGGGCATAAATCCATCTTTGCTGTTCTCTGTCAACCTTTAGAATTCAGAAATAGTAAAAATCCTAATTTTCACCACAAGGGGGAAGTAGAATACCAAAATTGTTATCAAAGGGAGCCCAATGAAAAGATGTAGTATTATTTGTGTTAAGGAAAATTGTACTCTAGCAAGAAATAAGAACTTTAAAAAAATTGACTAGAATTTAGCAATCTTTGTAACATCGTGTTCATATTAATTTAGCCTCTTCATACTTTGTAAATTTCCTCCAAATGTCACCTTTGAACTAAACATATAGTTTACAAAACGGACAAAGAAGATAAATAACAATTGTCAGTGAAGGGAATACTTTACATTTCATCTTGAATAACTACATGTGAAATCTCAAGTATTTGGGAATGATTATTGGTTTTCTTAAGATAGCTGACTGGCTGCTTGGGGAGTATATATTTTTGAGGCTGAGGCATCCATGGAAACACAGATCAGCCAAAGTAGTTGCATGATATAGTTTAGTATTTAAACAGAACCTAAACTTATTTGAAAAGGTAAACATTTAGTCCGGTTTTGGGTTTTGTTTTGGTGTTTTTTGTTTCGTTTTATTTTGCTTTTGTTTTTTGGCCTGCTTGTAGACCAGAATATCTCTTGATATTCTCTATCAAGAGAGGATCAGGCAAGCCTTCTATTTCTTCTCAAGTCTGACTCAAGAGTCTCTTCCTTCAAGAAACATTCCTGACCTCATTCCACCTTAAGCAGCTGCCTCTTCTTTAGTGGGCTTCAGAATCCCTTGGGAAAGTCGTGAAAACAAATTGTTGGGCTCCCCTCCTAGAGTTTCTGTTTGGGAGAGTCTGGGGAGGGGCTAGAGGACAAGTACTTCTAACAAGTTCCAGGTGCCGCTGAAGTTTTGGGCTTGGAACCCCACTTTTACCCCGATCCACTCAGTTTATGCTACCAAATACCAAAAAATACCAAAGTCTAAAGAATGTTCCTTGTTTATCTGGTATGCTGGAATTTGGTTTGGCTAAATATTGTTTGAAACCAGGCAGCTGTTGACTGTGGCTCAGGAAGTTTCCTCTTAGCAGCTCTGCAGATGGATTTTATTCATTGAGATTTGACCTGAATATTGGCACACTCTTTTGAGTACCCTGGTTTTTCAGGACATTTTATATATTGTGCCTTTTTGAGCACACTGTCACTTGAAGTGGGCCTGGGCCTTTTGCCTCTATGCTTGCCCGCCCAGCCCTAGAGAGCTGGTTGAGTGCTCGGTCTATAACATGTATGCACTCAAATCTTAATAGCCAAAGCAA
Organism: Taxidea taxus jeffersonii; assembly: GCA_003697995.1. NCBI lineage: Eukaryota > Metazoa > Chordata > Mammalia > Carnivora > Mustelidae > Taxidea > Taxidea taxus. The sequence continues at coordinate 80,039 of ML100603.1, read as the reverse complement.
ATTAAAGTACCAGTATTGGGGCACCTTGCTGGCGCAGTCGGTGGAACATGCAATTCTTGATCTCGGGGCTGTGAACTGGAACCCCACGTTGGGTGTAGAGATTACTTAAAAAATAAAATTTTAAAAATAGATACCAGTACATATGCCATTTAGTAAGTAATTCTTGACAGAAATGCTCTTACTGATGTAAAATGATCAGGAAAGGGTATCACTCAACCTGTGTATCTATAATGATTAGTTAAAGAGAAACTGGCTAAGTGTCCATATTTTTTACCTTTTGCCTAAGTGAAAGAAAAGATGGGGGCGAAACACTGTGCTGGGTGTCAGCCTATGACTTCAGATCCATTGAAAAAGACAATTTGCAGCAGCAATGACAAAACCTTTTGTAAAGGTCAAGTGTTATATGTATATCCAGTAAAGAAAATCAATTTCATACTCTGGATTTCACTGGTCAGATCTATTTCTCTACAAACTACACTTGTAGAAACAGAAGGATTATAAACAGATGCATAGATCCACTGAGGACCATAGAATATAATGGCAACCATTTAAAGGTACTGAAGATTAAAGCTGGCTCTTCACAAGCATGGCGTAATGGGTGTAAGACTTTACATGGCACATGTTCTAATTGCTCAACAAATCAACGAAGGCAAAGCAGTTAATCTGGTAGGCCCCGCAGACTCTACTGCCGATTCCTGGATTCACAATAAGCAACATACTTATCCTTCAGTGGTTCCAGAAACGTGTGTAATTTCTACCAAAAAATAAATAAATAAAAGCCGTGAGATTCCAATTTCTAAATCATCATTGTTTTTCTCTCTACCCTAGGTAGAAGTGCAGAATACCCCTCAGGGCCATAGAAATACACTGGATTCTTCTCTAATCTTCCAACCCTCCCTTCAGGGCACTGAATAACTGATTCTTTTACTAGGGCCACCATGAGAGTGCTTGTGAAATGTTCTGAGCTTCTCAGATGGAGACACGCTATTCCACGTTAGTACCCTCCTCTCAAGCAAGGTTTACAAATGAGTTTTAAAATAATTGCTTTCCTAAAACGTGAGGGGACGTGAAAGAATTCTATTTGACCTGCAGAATTTGCTCTTGAATTATCCATACTTGCCAATATGGCTATTTCTAGTTATTCCTGCCTGCGGGGGCTCGTAATCTCCGGTGATTAGAGGGAGACAGGCCGTAGCTGTTGGATGTGGCTGAGAACAGGCTTCCAAAGCAGCCTCACACATGTACATGATAGGGCTCAGCCGCCTGAACGTGTGCCCTCTGTCTCCTTTTACCCCTCCCTCCATGTTTGGCTGATTAATTCTGGTTCATATTTACTTTGGCTACTTCCTCACTTCTGGCCAGTGCTCCTAAGAGATTCTGGCAGAAGTAAGAACGCTGATGTCAGATTGCCTGGATTTAACTTTGATTCCTCCACTGGCTTTCTGAGTCACAGTTTCCTTCTTCCTAAAATAGGGATAGAACTTAGCTCCCACATTGTTTTCAAGATTTGCTGAGATAGAGGCACTTGGGTGGCTCAGTGGGTTAAAGCCTCTGCCTTTGGCTCAGGTCACGTTCCCAGGGTCCTGGGATTGAGTCCCGATTAGGCCCTCTGTTCAGCGGGGAGCCTGCTTCCTCCTCTCTCTCTCTGCCTGTCTCTCTGTCTACTTGTGATCTCTCTCTGTCAAATAAATAAATAAAATCTTTTAAAAAAAAAGATTTGCTGAGATAATAAGTACAATTGTTGACACATATTTATGCTCAGTATGTGCCAGTTGTTATTATTATTAGGTGTTTTTGCTTTTAGTTTGATCCTCTGTCACTGTGGCTCTGTGACCTGTTGCTGCTTTTTTCTGCTTCATTCTGTGGCACTAAGGTCCCCTCCCAGCTTTTCTTGAGCTGGGTATACCCTCTGCTTCTCCTAGGGTCCCCTTGCTTCTTCTCTTGGAGACAAGGCTCCTGAGATTAGGAGAGCTCCTACTTTTCTGTTAGCACCCATATCTTTATGTTCTGATCTCAAGCAAGAGCAAGAAGTCTTTGGATCTGCCACTAACGGGCCGGGTGGGCCATGGGACGGACTTGTTGGTTTTGTCATCTGAGTAAACACTACAGACCACCTTCTGAATGACTTGGGTTTAGAAATCAATATTCATTATCAGTGTGGCTAAAGTGACTGAATCAGTTGGCTATTGTTCCACTCATTAGTCATTGATTGATTGACGGTATGATCTCAGAAAAATTCCCATTTCATGAAAAATTATTCCAACGCCAGCAAAGAGGACATTAAGCTTCTTTTGTCTCCAGCCAAGTTTTAGGTTAAACCATTACGTGTTTTAATTTTCTATGGCCTCGTTTAGAGAAATCTCATTCAGTTATTAGGTTGAAATATTTTCTGCTCCCCCAAAGCCAAGTCGTTGTGCTGTTCTGTAGGTTAGAGAGGCTAACTCCTGGGGCCTAGAAGAGGAAGGCAATAAAGCTCGATTAATTTATTCCCTGCCCATACAAAAGTGGTGGATGGAGGATTTGCATTTTTGTGCAACTTCGTAGGGCACATTTTGACATTCTTTAGAATTGGTTGGGGAGAAGTGGGATTAAATAATGAAGAAAATTGCACACTGTGAGCAAAAAAGCTTTAAAAAAGGTTTTTTGCCTATAGTATAAGGTATAGAAAAATGGCTCTATTTTCAGATGAATCAATCTTAGCCTTTACTTTAACAATAAGTAAATGAGGAACTTAAATCTCCATTAACTTTGAATACCCCTGCTACATCACTGTAACCAATGATTTGTTCTTTTGTCCCACGAACAGCTGAAGACAGGGCCTCACGTTAATATGAAATACGCTGATTTTGTTGGATTCTATTACATTCTCATGCTGCTAAGAAATCTTTTCATGTTCAAATTCCACTGTGTTTTCAATGTCAGGTTTTTTCTTTGAAAAGGAAAAGGGTCCCCTGTGGAAGTTTATGAAAGCTGACACATTTTCTTGTAAAATATCCTTCTGAGACCATATGGTTTATCTGTAAGCACATATTTTTGGACCTTTTAAATGAGTATTATGAAATTAATGTGAGATATTTTTAGAAAAGTGAATGCCATTGACTCTGTAGGGCAGAATGCCTGTCTCCTTTGTGGTTGTTCCTCTTTATAATTCCCTGCAAAAGTTGTTTTCAGATAATTAAAAAAGGTATTTGGAGCAAAAATATTTATCAAAAGAGGTTAGATAACAAATGCATGGCAGACAGTTGTCAAAGTTAAAAATACCCATTTCTTTCCCCCCAAAGCCATTAGATCTATTACCACCTAATTGCTTGGAAAATTCATTTTCTTTTTCTCAAATCGCAGCCTTAATTGAGGTCTGAAAGCTCACCAAGTGCCTCTTAAATCAGTAAACCTAACTTTTTTTTAATTCTTCTATAATTTATCTTTGTGGCCAAGAGCATATTTTTTTCTTTGAGACAGTTACAGCAGCTGGTACTAGTAGGAAAGCTTCTTTCTTGGAGAAATAAGAGAACTGGGAACATGTTTTACTGTTTCTGATAATGCATATTGAGGGCAAGGGTTCAGAGCAAAGTGAACAGATATTGATGCAAGCATATTATTTAATCACACTGAAACCAAAAGATTTTTAACCATTTTATGTGGGTTTTTTATCCTAAATGTCAAGATGAGAAACACAAATCTGCCCTTTAGGTAACCATCAACAAGAGTGATGTGTGTAATATACACAACCTTATTCATTGTTATGCAAACCTGAAGACTGTATATAATAAGGAAAAGGTTTTCAACTTTGGTTTATGACATATCAAGGATCAGTGGTAATTAGAGCATCTAAACCAGTGTCGAAATCAGAATTAATTTTAATTATATAAAAGGGATGACAAGAAATGCATTTTTAAAAAAAATGAACATTGATGGGGCACCTGGGTGGCTCAGTGGGTTAAAGCCTCTGCCTTTGGCTCAGGTCATGATCCGAGGGTCCTGGAATGGGGATCAGATGGAGCCCTGCATTGGGCTCTCTGCTCAGCAGGGAGCCTGCTTCCCTTCCTCTCTCTCTGCCTGCCTCTCTGCCTACTTGTAATCTCTGTCTGTCAAATAAATAAATAAAATTTTTAAGGAAAAAAAAAATGAACACAGAAGCAATCATTCAAGTTAGGGTTGTTGTTTTAAGGAATTACCTTGGGAATCTAAATGAGTTTGAAAAATTCTATCTATCCAATTTTCAAAATGTTTTTGAAACTCCTCTATCCTCCTCTATCAGAATTGTCTCAGAGTTTGTTTATGATCTACTTCTCCTTACTACTTTATTACTTTGTTTGTGTTAAGAGTTTATTTGAACAAAAATCAGTTGGAACCAGGAGCACCAAACCCAATGTGATTAGGAGGGCTCCACTCTCAGGTGCTCAGGGAGAGACTTTTATCGAGAAAAGGCAGAAGTGAGGAAATTATTGATTGGCTATAACTTACAGCCTTGTGGGCAGTTTGTGGTTACTCGTCCTTAGGCTTTGATTTCTCAACATTGAGGTATTTCAGGCCTTGGATTTTGGTTTGCTTACACAGGCTGCTATGGGATTAGAGCCACATCAGTCTAATGGTCTCCTTGTTTAATTAATTTGATAATTCCCACCTTTTGGTCATCCTCTCATATGTGAGAGATTGTCCAAAGATTTGGTATTAATGCAACCCTCAGTCACTGTCAGAATTAAGTTGATCTCATCTCATTATGAAACTCATAGTTTGTGCTGTCCGATCTGGGGAAGAATGGCCTTTACAGTTCATCTCATAGTTCATCTTGTTTATGTTTCTTCACATATTTTGAGACCATCCATGTACTGCTGATGCTTATGAACATGCATCTAAGACCAAAAGAACATAGTGCATCAGGAAGACTACAAAGATAACTATTAGGAAGATCATACCAAGAGACTGACACCTGCTTCTGAGTCAGGGCCCCGATCAACCATGCCATTTGGTATGAAATAAATAAAGATATGTACCTAAAGGAGCATCTGCTTACTTTAGCCAAGTGGATGGTTTGTTAATTTCCTGTATTTACTACAATACAGGATCCAGCTAGGGCGGAAGGTGCTTGCTGCAGCACTGACTTTTCCTTGTTCAGCCAATGGGCAATCTAACGAAACTCTAGTATCTAAGCCCACCTTAGGAAGAAAATGGAGGGACTGTTGTGCAGCTCCAGTTTTACCAGTAGATTCAGCAATAGTTGCCAAAGTTAAGGAGCAGCCTCTCCCCATGTGTGAACAGAGAGGAAAAGCAAGTAGCAAAAAGGCAGAGGGAATAAAGTTTTTATATTAGAAATAAAGCTCTTGATCTCTGATCTTGGGAGAGGTGTCTACCTCGCTAACCAATTTAAATGTTATATCTCCAGCTACTGTGTAACTGAAGGAGCCCTTTTTGAATGGGGTATGTGGACCCAAGGTTCAACTACCTGCAGTTTGTTGGCTCTTTCAGTAGTGAGGAGGACCGGGTATGGTTCCTTCTAAAGTGTTCAAGGGCAGGATTTGTTCTTACTGATTCCAAATCAGAGAGTGGAAGCTGAAAGTGTTAGTCTGGAGAGTTATAAGATATTAGAGGAAAACAGAAGAATTACTGATCTGGTTTGGTTTATAGATATATAACCAAACCTCAGAGACAACGAACAGGACTAGGATCTGGTATCTGCAAAGTTGTGCTATAATTTTTTACAGAAACATATTCTTTCCTCTAAAATCGCTGTCATTCCTATCAAAGATAATCACAGCAAAGCTAATATGTTTATAAAATAAGTCTGTTGGCCTGATTATTTACATAAGTGCACTAAGAATTGTGATCATCCAGTCAGGCTCTTTTAAATCTGCTTTGTTGGAAATTTTCATAAGGAATCTTAGATTGGACTTTTTTTTTTTTAAGATTTTATTTATTTATTTGACAGACAGAGATCACAGTTAGGCAGAGAGGTAGGCAGAGAGAAAAAGGAGGAAGCAGACTCCCTGGGAGCAGAGAGCCTGATGCGGGGCTTGATCCCAGGACCCTGAGATCATGACCTGAGCCGAAGGCAGAGGCTTTAACCCACTGAGCCACCCAGGCACCCCTTAGATTGGACTTTTAAAAAGCCTCTCTAGGCTTAGAAGTCAAGCCAAGAATTCACCATCAGACTTTGCCTGGAATACCTATAGATTTGGGTGAACTCCTATCCTTGGGAAGTTGCCTAGGTTGCCTGAGTTTTCTGGGCCTGCCAAAAAGTGACTTTTCATAGTGAGCTGGTAAGACTGCTGGGAACCCTATAAGCAAGGTACAAGACTAGTTTTTCCAAGTGGCTTTTATTGGCTCCATAATGTCAACCCTAGTTCCTTAAAACTGTCTTGTTATGTCTGATTTCATGCATGTTCTCAAATATGACATCCTAGTCAAAGCCTTAGTAATAGAACCAATGTTTTCAGTTATATGTCCTCTTTTAAGGACAATAGACTCTTACTGAACTTCCGCAAATAACTATGTTGCCATGAAAATAAGAATACTCAATAAGTTTCTGAATTCTAGAGAAATCAGGAAGGGCGAAAAAGTAAATTTTATCTTTTAGTAATCTCCACACCCAACATGGGGCTTGAACTCACAACCCCGAGATCAAGAGTCACATGCTCTGACTAAGCCACTCAGGCACCCTATAAATGTTTCGATTCTGTTTACATAGGTATGATTTATACAATTGCTGTAACTCACAGAGAACTTATGAGAAAAGAAAAACGTTTTCCTTAAATCTGCAAAAGAAAACATTAAGGAAGCAGTGATATTTCAAAGAAAAATTCATACAAAATATAATGAGCCTCATTAGTTCATTCAATACCATGTTGTTAATTCTTGTTCTGCTTGAATTCAGTTTTTTCATTAGTTCTAGAAATTCTTATCTAGTCAGTTTTATGATCTTAAAGTTATCTGAAACCTATATTCTAGAGTACTTGTCAGAGTCTTTTTCATGAATCTCTCTGAAGATAAAGCACATTTGCAAAAGCATTAGGGTAAAACAATAAGTGTAAATGACAAAAAGACTTTAAAAATGGAGATGGGTAGGGACACCTAGGTGGCTCAGTTGGTTAAGCGGCTGCCTTCGGCTCAGGTCACGATCCCAGTGTCCTGGAATTGAGTCCCACATCGGGCTCCTTGCTTGGCAGGGAGCCTGCTTCTCCCTCTGCCTCTGCCTGTGCTTGCTTGCTCTCTCTCCCTCTCTCTCTGTCAAATAAATAAATAAAATCTTAGAAAAAAAAATGGCGATGGGTAAAGATCTGATGAGAATTCCTTTGACAAAGAAATGGAGTTTATCTGTGGCCGATAATAACTCAGGACAATAATTGGACAATAAGAGTATTGACAAGTTTCTGGAAACTTTAATTTCTAGGATACCTGTGTTAATAACATATATCCATACACAGATAACCTAAGAAGGTTCATCATTCTTTCTTATTTGACAGTGCTTTCCACATAATTTAATGTACCAAATAAACCACTAAATAAACCTAATTAGTTTAACATCTCTATTTTACAAGGTGAGACAAATCCTTTGAGATTTTTCAGAGACCCTCTGGGAAATTTCAAAGTTACTTTGAGGTCAAAAAGACTCCATTTGGAAAATTATTTTAAGAAGATGTCAAAATGTCAGAGGGTTTGAACACTTTGAGTACAAAGAATCTTGGCTCATTATGAAACAATACTTACCTATTTAACTTAAGTGACAACAGAAGATTTTGAAGGCAAATACACAAGGTTACATAGTTGTGAATAAAATTTAGCTCTTAATATTGAGAAGATTGGCTTTTCCTAGTAATCAAAGACCTGATACAGACAATATGAGATGCAGTAAATTATTTTGGTAAGACACAGATCTTGCTTTCCAGGTAGATTACACAAATCTCTTATCAAGAGCAGACCAAGTTACCATCATCTTTTTAATTAAAAAAAAAATTCTTTTGAGATTTTATTTATTTATTTGAGAGAGAGAGACAGAGACAGAGTGAGAGAGAGCATGAGAGGGGAGAAGGTCAGAGGGAGAAGCAGACTCCCCACAGAGCTGGGAACCCCATGTGGGACTCAATCCCAGGACTCCAGGATCATGACCAGGGCCAAAGGCAGTCAGTTAACCAACTGACCACCTAGGTGCCTGGACCCATCAGCTTTTTAACAGAGAGAAAACCAAATTCTAATTTTGCACTAGTGTACTTTTGATATTAAAACTCATTCTTTAAAAACTTAAATGGGGCACCTGGGTGGCTCAGTTGGTTAAGCGACCGCCTTCAGCTCAGGTCATGCATGATACCAGGTTCCTGGGATTGAGCCCCTGTTCAGGCTCTCTGCACAGCAGGGAGCTTGCTTCTCCCTCTCCCTCTGCCTCCTGCTCTGCTTGCTTGTGCTCTCTCTCTCTCTCAAACAAATAAATAAAATCCTTAAAAAAAAAAACTTAAATAAATTAATTCCAAGTTTAGTTACCTTGACCACACATAAAAATTCCTTTTCAAAGATTCCTTGTCCATGTACCTTCTATAATTTTTTTTTAATCCAGTAAGGTTTTGTGTTTTTTTTCTTTCTCATTCTGGAACAACCAGTTGTTTGTTCTATTTTACTTACCTACTCCTACTTTTCATACAGAGTTGTTTCCTTTCACCCTTATTATTTCTAAGTACTTTTATTTTTTTAAAAGATTTTATTTATCTAAGTACTTTTAATCCCATATATTGATTAGAATTCTTTTTTTTTTTTAAGATTTTATTTATTTATTTATTTGACAGAGAGAGACCAAAGTAGGCAGAGAGGCAGGCAGACAGAGAGAGGGGGAAGCAGGCTCCCAGATGAGCAGAGAGCCCGATGTGGGGCTTGATCCCAGGACCCTGGGATCATGACCTGAGCCAAAGGCAGAGGCTTTAACCCACTGAGCCACCCAGGCGCCCCTTGATTAGAATTCTTAACCTTTAGAATCCTTTATTTTTAGGGAAAACTAAGAAGCAAGCAATTGTGGGCTGTTACACTAGCATTCTAATAGACTAATAACTAATTTACTAATAGACCTAAAAATTTCTAGTTCTTCTGTAAGAAAGGAAACCAATAGCAGATATACTTATGTTCAGTAATTAATGTTTCATTAACATTTTGTACGTTTTGTAGGTTTTTATCTTACTTGGAAATGTCCTGGGTAGTCATTGACTATCGTTCAACTTACATCAGTGTAAGTTTAAGATTTCCAGTTACCAATAAGATTTTGGAAATTATTGTTAAGTAGACATACCATAAAGCATAATAATTCCTGAAAAGTTTATTTATAAACTTTTATTTTACTTACACCTATTTAATTTACTTGTTCTTAACAATTATATTTAGGGAATTCATGAAAATTTCATGAGAATTAACAATTAACCATTATCTTAAGTTATTTTCTTGCTAAAACAAATCCTGTAAGCAGCATTTATTTATTGAAGATTAGCCTAGATCATATAAATTAAAAAAAAAAAAACATTGGGGTGAGATTCTATATTTCTGAGAGTATACTTGATTCATTTAAATGTTTGTCTTTAAGGGGTGCCTGGGTGGCTCCGTGGGTTAAAGCCTCTGCCTTCGGCTCAGGTCATGATCTCAGGGTCCTGGGATCAAGCCCCGAATTGGGCTCTCTGCTCGGCAGGGAGCCTGCTTCCTCCTCTCTCTCTCTCTGCCTGTCTCTCTGCCTACTTGTGATCTGTCTGTCAAATAAATAAATAAAATCTTTTAAATGTTTGTCTTTAAGTCAATTTAATAGAGCTCTTTACAAATTAACTTTGGCAATACCACCCAGAGGTAAAAAAAAATCACACATCTATAACATATATACACAGAGATCTCATAGTTTTCCTTTAAAAATTTTAGCCATGATCGTCTCCTGGGTGGCTCAGTGGGTTAAAGCCTCTGCCTTCGGCTCAGGTCATGATCCCAAATCCTGTGGGGGAGACCTGCACTGGGCTCCCTGCTCAGCGGGGAGTCTGCTTCTCCCTCTCCCTCTGCCCTTCCCCCCTGCTCATAGGCTCTCTCTCTCTCTCCCTTTCTCTCACTCTCGCTCTCGCTCCCACTCAAATAAATAAAATCTTTAAAAAAAGAAATTTTAGCCATGAGACAGGTATGATGATGATGTAAAACTCCCCAGTTTATAAAAGAATGATTGGATGAGAACTGTATTTCTGGCAGATAGAATAAGTTAAAGTTTTCTGCTCAGATGGTTGAAAATTTTAAATGCAAGTATAGTTGACATGATATACATTAGTTTCAGGTGTACAACATAGTGATTCTATAGGTCTGTACTTATGTTGCGCTGACCACAAAGGTAGCTACCATCTATCACCATATAGCACTATAATAATGCCATTGACTCTATTCCCTATGTTGTACCTTTCATCCCTGTGACTCATTTGTTCCATAACTGGAATGAATCCTGTACCTCTTACACCTTTTCACCAAGTTTGCCCACCTCCCTGTGCCTGGCAACCCCCAGTTTGTTCTCTGTATTTATGTGTATGTTTCTGCTTCTTGTTGTTTGTTTTGTTTTAGATTCCATATATAAGTGAAATCATGTGGTATTTGTCTTTCTATGACTTATTTCACTTAGCACAATACTCTCTAAGTCCATTCATGTTGTCACAAATGGCAAGAACTCTTTTTTATGGCTGAGTAATATTCTATTCTATGTATATATAAAAGATACATATATTCTACTATATATATCTTATTATAACATATTCTATTACATATATTCTAATATTCTAATAATATAATCTATTTTTATAGATATATACACATATATATATTAAATAATCTGTTATTATATACCACATCTTCTTTATCCATTCATCTGTCTGTGGGCACTTAGGTTGCTTTATATCATGGCTATTGAAAATAATGCCACAATAAACATAGAGGTGCATAAATTTTCATTGATTAGTGTTTTTGTGGCTTTTTTGTGGGGGGAATACCTAGTAATGTAATTATTGCATTGTATGGTGTCTCTATTTTTAATTTTTAGGGGAAACTCCAGACCACTTTCTACAGTGGCTGTACCAAAAAGAACAAGGGTTCTTTTTTCCACAGCCTTGCCAAAACTTTTCTTTCTTTTTTTTTTTTTTTTGAAGATTTTATTTATTTGACAGAAAGAGACAGTGAGAGAGGGAACACAAGCAGGGGGAGTGGGAGAGGGAAAAGCAGGCTTCCTGCTGAGCAGAGAGCCAGATGCGGGGCTCTATCCCAGGACCCTGAGATCATGACCTGAGCTGAAGGCAGAGGCTTAACCCACTGAGCCACCCAGGTGCCCCAAGTCTAACCATTCTTACAAGTATAGGGGATATTTCATTGTGGTATTATTTCGCATTTCCCCAATGACCCTGGTTATCTTGATGACCCTGATTTCCCTGATGTTGAGCATCTTTTCATGTATCTGTTGGCCATCTGTATTTCTTCTTTGGCAAAATGTCTGTTTAGACCCTCTGCCCATTTGTGATCAATTACTTGGGGGATTTTTGGTGTTGATTTGCAAATATGGTTGCCTATTCAGTGGGTTGCCTTTCATTTTGTTGATGGTTTCTATCACTATGCAAAAGCTTTTTGTTTTGGTGTAGTCCCAATAGTTTATTTTAGCTTTTGTTTCCCTTGCCTGAGGAGACATATCTAGAAAAGTGTTGTTAAAACAGATGGCTAAAAATTTTACTAGTATTTGTGGGAAAGACTTTAATATTTTTCATTTGCTTAATTTCCAAAAAGCTTTTTAATTTTTCTTATAAGAATGACCTCTTAGGGCACCTGGGTGGCTCAGTGGGTTGAAGCCTCTGCCTTTGGCTCCAGTCAGAAAAGGCAGAAAAAGCCTTAAAAAGTCAGAAAAGGCCTTAAAAAAAAAAAGTTCCTATCAGGCTCTGAATATCCTGAGATAGAGCCCTATATCAGGCTCTCTGCTCAGTGGGGAGCCTGCTTCCTCCTCTCTCTTTGCTTGCCTCTCTGCCTACTTGTGATCTCTGTCTGTCAAATAAATAAATTATATCTTAAAAAAAAAAGAGTGACCTCTTAAAAGTTTGCTTTTCAAGAGATGGCTTTGAGTTCTTATATAAGATCTGGTAGAACGTTTACATCTCAAAGGCACAGAGGAAAAAAAATGTGAGTTTTCTCCAAGAAGGGCTTTTATTTCCTCAATTTAGAACTCTTACAATATCTGCAAGCTTTTTAGATAAACAGAGGAATTTTGAGGATTGGTAAAAAAAGGACAGGTGCGGTTTGCATTCTTTCTAGAGCTGCATTTCTGTTCTCATAGAGACTCAATTATAAGACAAGTACAATTCTTTTAAATTCTTCAAAGAATTGGGTTGCGACCTGAATGATATCAAGACATAGACCTAACCATCCTACTACATTTAATCCTCAGTTTGCTTCTTCATATTAGGGAGAAGATTTTCAACTAAGATAGAAATCAGAAGATTCCTGTATTCTAGATTTAAAGCTGTGTTTCTTTGGAAAGTCTTAGTAAAGTCTTTCACAGTGGCTTCAGAATGTTTTTCTTTCCTTCTGGGTACATAGTTTCATTTTAGCTTAGGGGAAAAGGCCTTAAAAAAAAAAAAGTTCCTGGGACGCCTGGGTGGCTCAGTTGGTTAGGCGGCTGCCTTCAGCTCAGGTCATGATCCCAGTGTCCTGGGATCGAGTCCCACATCGGGCTCCTTGCTCAGCAGGGAGCCTGCTTCTCCCTCTGCCTCTGTCTACCACTCTGTCTGCCTGTGTTCATGCTCTCTCTCTAACAAGTAAATAAATAAAATCTAAAAATAAAAAGTTCCTATCAGGCTCTGAATATTAGTTCCCAATGTGGGCAACTTCTGACCCTAGAGGTACTTAAAAAAAAAAAAAATCCTTGTCAGGTTTTATCTGGGAGAAATGTAAATATTCCTGGCAGTATGAACAAACCCATGGACACAACACGGGTCCCCAAAGATACACCCTTGCAAGATCCAGAGCCACTCTCAAAGATAACTGAAAGAAAAACTTAAGACACTTTCCCTGAGAGCTGGGAACAGTTGGTAAGACTGTAGTAGCAAATGAGGTGTGACCCACAGTCCTGTCTTGTCCTATTTTGGGAGTCCCCCAGCATGACAGTTGGCAAATCTCAGAACACAAAATGAGACAAGGAAATCAGCAGTTGTCCCTGGGAGAGAAAGAAACGATAACCAATGTTTTTTCCCTGCAATTTGAATTTGGAAAAGAACATGAAATGTTACCTTCATCTCTCAACCAAGTACCACAGAGAGAAATCTTGGGAGGGCTGATTTTGGTAAGAATTCTTACCTTTTGCTGTCTTCTGCCAGTTTTCCAAGATGCTGTCTATAGTGAGTGAGGTGTGTCACTTGGTCTCATCCTGGTTATCAGAAAGTATATAGACAAAAATGTTTTTCCCCCTCTACCCTTTTTAGGGAGCGCTTGGCCGAAATCCCTTTTTAGCTAGGATGCCTCATAAGTGGATAAGCATAACTGAGATGGTTAAAAATTCAAGATTATCTTTGGTTAAATTTAACCTCCTTGTTCAGCATTAAAACAAAATTTTTTTCACCTGAGGCCTCACACTAGCCTCAAACCAGTTTAGGTCAGACCTAGTCTGTTCTCAGACCCAGTCCCATTTCTAAGTGGGATCCAGCCCAGTTTCTAAGTCAAAACCGGTCTATCCCTGGACCCAGTCCTTGCTGGACTGCATCTGGCTTCCAGGGTAGGACCCAGTCTGACCTTGGATCCAGTCCAGTTTTTAAGTCGGACCTGGGCCTTTTCCAGTCCCAATCTTTCCTGGACCCAGTCCAGTTTATAAATTGGACCCAGCCTGACCATAGGTCCTTCCAGTTTTTAAGGTCGACCCTGTCGATCCCTGGATCCAGTTCCTCCAGGTCCCAATCTGGTTCCCAGATTTGGAGCCAGGCTAACCCTGGACTCAGTGTGGTTTTAAAGTTGCACCCAGACTTATTTCGGTTCCGTAGGGTTTCTAAGTCGGATCCACTCCAACTCCAGACCCAGTCCGAGTGCGGCCAGTTCCTGGAACCAGTCGGGGGCAGGGGCGTGGGGGAAGCCCAAATAAAGTCCTAACCCTCCTAATGCAAAAGCTTCGGAGCTAGGATCCAAAAGCCGGAAGCGGCTTTTCCACCATCTCCAGAGGCTGCAAGAAAGCAGCGGAGGTCAAGGTACCTACATCTTGTTGCCTTTTTTTTTTTTTTTTTTTGCTCCTGGAGGCTCTTGGGGGTCTCTTTTGGTCCCCATTTCCTACACCAGAACTGGTGAAAGAGAAATTGAGGCCTATTAAACATTTTAAGAATTTATTTGTCCACAAATTGATACCCTTTGGGCGGTGCCAATCGGAAGTGGCTAGGAGCATCCCTTAGTGCTTGGGAGTTGTATTTTTACTAGGGAGGATGTTACCCTGCTTGCGTCCTCTACTTTAGTCCTCCAACTAGAGTCAGGATGAATTTGTGTTTGTTTAGAAGTGCACAGGGCTGAGGTATAAGCAATCCCAAAATATTTTGTGTAGCAGCATCGTCTCTGGACTGGTGTCGTGCCTCTTCTGTGGAAGATAACTTGGATAACAGGATACCTTGGATTTAAAAGGGAGAAGGCAGCTCAGTGATTAATACACATTGTTCCGATTTAATCTTCCCAGAAGTCCTATGATGCAAGTATTATCCCTGTCAGCCAGATAAGGAAACAGAATAAAAATGCTGAGGTGATTTAAGATCACCTCATGTGATCATCGTGTGGAGTTGGGATTTATCTGGCACTAAAGTTCTGTTCTTTCTTTTTTTTTTTTTAAGATTTTATTTATTTATTTGACAGACAGAGATCACAAGTAGGCAGAGAGGCAGGCAGAGAGAGAGAGGACGAAGCAGGCTCCATGCTGAGCGGAGAGCCTGATATGGGGCTCGATCCCAGGACCCTGAGACCATGACCCGAGCTGAAGGCAGAGGCTTTAACCCACTGAGCCACCCAGGTGCCCCAAGTTCTGTACTTTTTATACTCGCTGTTGTTTCCTTCCAGTGTGACAACGTCATTTTGCAATGCTAAGTTCTGTTGTGTTTGTGAAAATTCACATTACTTTTTAATTATGTTACATGGAAACCTATCTGCGTAAGCTTGGGCCAGTGCATTAGAGCTATTTTAATATTGCTTGTGATTATGTAGCTTTGAGAGATGAGGAAAGGTGAAGAAATGCCATCTGTTTGTGCATAGCAAACACTATGATGCAAAGCCAAGTAACACTGGGCAGTGTTGACAGTAATAATATTTTACCTCCTAGTGTTACAAAAATTTGCTTCATTAAACAAGATCAAACAAATGAGCCAACAACGAAGTAAGCCTGTTTCTAACAAGCGGGCCTGAATAAACCAATGAGAAATGAGTTGGTGATTTTAAGTAAAAACCTTGGGGAGGATGGAATGGAAATGATTCAGTCTTCTATTTTGGATACATTTGAAGACCAAAGAATCCATAAGCACACAGAGTAGGTCTGGTGTCCGGATGAGCAGTTCAGGTGGTATGCACCCTGCTCAAATGACTTGGCTTTTGGAAAAGTAACAGAATTTAGAGATCTGTGATAATCTAGTTATGGTCCAACAAGAACATCTTTCCGTGCATCATCAACTACATCAGCCAGAAAAAGCAACATGCCTTCTCCTGTTTACTATGTGCCAAGTAAGGTAACAAGCTTATCCTGGGGTTTGCTTGAGACTTTCTCAGGTTTAACACTGAAAATTCTGTGTCCTGGGAGCTCCCTTGGGCCTGGGCAAGCCAGGGCCATTGGTCATCGATGTCAGGTTCTGTACTAAACACTTTGTAATTAGTAAAACATTTATTACTTATTGTTGTCATTTTTATTTATTATCCTTATTTTAGAGAGTAGGAAATGCTTGCATGGAAAGGTTAAGAAACTTGCTCAGGGTCTCAGAGCCAGGAAGTGACAGGCAGGATTTGAAATCAGGCAGTATGATTCAGTGTCAGGCTACCTCTAAGTGGACTGCCTCTAAGAGTGTTCTGCTTTGGAATAGAAGGAGGAAGAGAAATGGTCTGAGATAAAATAATGGCTAAAACCTCAGTGCTACTCTCATGGTGCGTTATGTTGGGTATATCGGCAAGAAAACAGGCGTGCATGGAGTCTGAAAGAAATTCTTGTCAGAAAGTAAGTAGAGCGAGCTCTTTCAGCATGTGAGAAGTTTAATTAACCCAACCTACGTAGCCAGGGAAGTCATGATGAATAACTATCTAGAAGACCCAGTCTCCTGCTTACATTGTGGTTGGTTCATAAGCCTCCGATAGTGGGAACTGTAGGAGAAGGAACACCCATGACAGGGGCTGCGGGAAAGTAGAAAATGTTGCAAAGGAAGAATATGAACCACTCAGGACCTCCAGAGCAACAGAGGACAGGATGGGAGATTTGGGGGTAGAATCAATCACCTTGTGATTGTCTGCAAGGCTATGGTAGGGTTGGTCTGCAGCTCTGTGTGGACCAAGGAAGCCTGGGTTAAATGAATACATAGCACTGAGGACTTCCTGGCTAGGAGATTCTTAGACATATTCATGATGGGCTGCCGGTATGTTAACAACACCCCCTCCCCCCAAACAACAAACAGACCAATTTAGAATCATTTTTTCTCGAGGGTGCGAACGATCCTGTTACACAGGAGTTAGCAAGCTTCAGAGCTTTCTCTGATTTGAAAAACTGTAAGGCCTGTCTTTTCCTGCTATTTGTGTGTGATGCCTTCAGTTGGACAATCATGTCCAACCTTGGGGGCATGTGACATTCTTCCAGGAAGCTCTAAGAAATATCCACATCCAGGCCTTTCCCAGACTCTGGTTGTTTTGCAGGCATTCTCCAGGTGATTTAAATGTGAAGCCCAGGGTTTGACCCTGAACCAGATCATTAACTTAATGAGGAACTATGACCCGGAGTTGCTGGATATCCTTTTTCTGTCTGTTGTAAGCAGGAACCCAGAACACAGAGCGCTGTGGGACATTGCAACAAGGAATGGTTGCTGTGACTTAGTGGAGAGCAGTAGACGGTTGTACCACACTTGTTAGTGGTATTAGCTAGAACCCAGAACAAGCACTCAGTGGGGTCTAATATCATCTTTCTGGAAGAGTTAGTGCTATGGGTGCCAATTAAGTGCTTGTAGAACCTACCACCTTACAGATGTGCACATCATCAAGAGGATGTAGTCTCCTTAAGAAAGGAAGGGAACATGTCTGGAGAGGCATACTGAAGGAAGTTGTCCACCTTCCCCAAAGAGTTGTGCTGATCCGTAAGCATTGTGGATATGGCTCACTTTGGGAGGTGACATCTTGTCTCTCGTCTTTCCTTTGGCTTCACTTGTAATGGACCCCGGCTCTCTTATTATTGGATCAGCTATTCGTTATCTATGATATGCTGCCTTCTTCCAATTGACTTGCACAGCCTATAGGATTTGATTCCTGCTTCTGTCTTCGTTGTGCTAATGAATGCTCTCCAGTGTTTGGATCTTCTGATCCGGCATCCTGGTGTCTACATGGAGTCAGTGCTTGCTGAGCTTGGGGAGGACTGGCCAGGCCCTTCTCTTTGTTGCTTTGCCCGCTTGGAATGTTCTGTGTTTCAGCTCAGCTTGCCAGGTCAGACTGAGGTAGGCTGAATGAAGTCAGAATACCCTGCTTTCTGCAGCTTTTGTTGGCCTCCTCATCCTTTGCTACCTATAATCTAATTGAGAACTGCCTTATTCCGGGAGGAATGCTTTTCCTGACTTCTTACCTCTTTCACCTTCTCTGAGGGTTTAAATTGATCATAGGCAGAAGTTAATTGGAGATAAAAGTTTACAGTTAAGCAGGCAGGTCGTAGCACAATATCCATATAATCTAAAGTAACTGGGGTTCTCTCAGGGTCATTGAAATGTACAAAGGTATTCTTCCAATGCATTTTTTAAAACCTAGATAAATTGTGTGTCATATAAAATGCATTGTTAAAGTTTCCAATTGAGTCATTGGATTAAATGAACCTTTCAACACCTTTCAGAGGAAAAGAGATGGTATTTGGTGTGATGAAATAGTCAATGCTTGGCTTCATACTTATGTGGTGCAGCAATCTTCAGGGAAGACTTTACTTAAAATGAAAAATAAAAAGAAATAAACTGATGAACTCCTGACTCTGTATCACATATAATTTTTTGTTTTAATGACAACTTCTGGGATATTCCCAGGAAGGAAAATGATATCTCGAGCTCCTGCCTTCCTTTGATCCACCATTAAAATGATTTCTAATCTTCCTTCCCTGACTCAACAACCACTACTACCTACTAAATGATTAATTACTCTAATGCTAAAAGCTGTCTGGATTTCTCTCTCTCCTTCAAAAGCAAGCGTTACATTCTGCTAATGTCATGATTAGCAGGAAGCTGGAAGCCAATCTCTGACCTGTGAACTAATAAAGAAGAGGAAGAGAAGGCATGGCTAGTGTATTAGAAAGGGATTAGTTTTCTTTTCTCTTTAATTTTCTTTAATCTGAAACTCTGTTTTAGAGGACTGTTTGAAAGATTCGATTTGGACTGCATTTGGATAGTCTCATATTTGGAGAAGAGCTTAAGGTCACTCTTAGGGATGCTTAATGTCCTTTGAATAATGTTGTCCTGTTACTTTCATGGAGAATAACTAATGACAGAAACTCCCTGATCCTACTTTGCATAAAAAAAAGTTCACTTGTCTTAGGCCTTGGCTTCCCTCATCTCACTCTCAGACTGTTCCTGTGTCTTGACCTTCTTGCTGATTTAAAGGTTATATTTTGTTAAAGTATTCTTGTCTGCTTGTTCCTCATTTTCATCTATACTGTGATTATTTTTCTTAACATTTGAAGTCCCTGCGGGTAGGAGCCTTGCTTTTGCTACAATGGTGCTCTTGCTTATTCCTCATTCATATATCTCTATCATGATTATTTTTCTTAAAATTTAAAGTATCTAAGGGTTGGGGTCTGGTTACTGTAAAATGATCATCCTATAAAATGGATGGTGATGATGATAAGTTAAAACAACTAAGAAATCAAATTTTAAAAAAATGTATTTTATTTATTTATTTGACAGAGAGAGATCACAAGTAGGCAGAGAGAGAGGAGGAAGCAGGCTCCCTGCTGGGCAGAGAGCCCGATGCGGGCCTCAATCCCAGGACCCTGAGATCATGACCTGAGCCGAAGGCAGAGGCTTAACCCACTGAGCCACCCAGGCGCCCAAGAAATCAAATTTCTATGTGTTAAAATGGTTATAAGAAACATTGACGTCTTTGGATAAAATTTGTATTTTCATTTAGTAAGACCTTCTTGAAAATAATATTGCAGGCACTGGTAACATTAAAATGTGTAAAATTTTTCTTCTTAGAATTTATTTTAATTTTTTAAAAAAGATTTTATTTATTTATTTGACAGAGAGAGACAGCGAGAGAGGGAACACAAGGAGGGGGAGTAGGAGAGGGGTAAACAGGCTTCCTGCAGAGGAGGGAGCCTGATGCAGGGCTCCATCCCAGGTCTCTGGAATCATGACCTGAGTGGGAGCTCAATCCTAGGACCCTGGAATCATGACCTGAACTGAGGGCAGACACTTGATGACTGAGGCACCCAGGCGCCCCTGTTCTTAGAATTTTTATTGAGCATCTACTGACTTTAGCTTTCTCAAGCTGTCTTTTTGTTTCAGTCCTATTTGGATGGAGTCCCAGATTATCTTGCAGGCCCTGGTTGGGGGAAGAGGGGGGAAGTAAATGAGGTGATATTCTGGGATGCTGAGGATTGCTGTGGCAGAGTGGAGGTGTCCTTATAGCTGAGAGTCATGGGTAAAATCAGACCCCAAAAGAGCGCTTAAGGAAACAGAAAGAGGGCAGATCATGAATCCTGCTTCCTCCTGCATTTAACAGACCATGAGTCCTGCTTCCTGCTGCTAGATTTAATAGCAGAACACCCAGGGACAGGCTCAGTGGTATGTCTATGATTGCCAGTCCAGAGAAAAGCATGAGGTTGGAGAATATAAATCCTAGACCTCCCCCTCCTGTCAGGAGGACCCAGGAAACACACCTTATATGCCCAGATGTTCCTCTTTTGGGAGAGAAGGAAGAGAGGACCTGTGGAAGACTGGCCATTTATCCAGAAAAGATTGGGCTCTCTAGAAAAAAAGCAGATTCATTTACAAGACTGGAATAAACTCAGCTTTTATCACTATTTAGCAGGTGGGTACTAATGAGAAAGATTAGATCGGTTACAGACAAAATAAAGAAGCTGAAATTTCTCTGCGCATTGGTGTGAATTGAGTGATATTTTGGTAGTCTTTGCTGTGTGTGTGTGTGTGTGTGTGTGTGTGTGTGTGTGTAGGTGAGGTAGGGCAGTCACTGGGTGAAGGAAGAGGAAGCAGTGACAGCGAAGGAAAAATTTGGAACTGGTCCTTGGGTGGTTCTGGCAAGCGGTCACCAGTGTCCCCCACCCCCAACTTTCTCCCATTGCACATGAGCACTGCCATCTGTTAGACAAAATAGAAAGAAATATGGGCTGGCCAGAAATAAAAGCAACACACACAGGGAGTGTTATTAACATGATTTTTAGGGGATCATGAAAGACTTGATTGAAGAAGTAGTCTTTGAGCCGTATTCTGAAAATGAAGTGGAATTTCAAAAGGAGACCATTCAAGAGCTCAGAAGCAAGGGAATTGAAAGCATGCTCAGGAGAAAAGGATAGGTCTGGTTTGTCCAGGGTTGGAGAACACGGAGGGAGGGAGCTGAGACGTGCAGAGGAAGAGGTGGTACGACTGAGCTAGGAGGGCAGGGCTAGGCCTTTGCACTTTATTCTACAGATTGCTAGGATCTGTGCCTGGAGTTTGCTCACCTTCCTCTTCTGCTGAGACTCCTTATTGACTCTTTCTAGACAACAGCCTCAGATCCTAGAATGGGTTGAAGGACATATCCTGTGAGGAGCCTGGAAAAAGAGGTTCTAGACCAGATAAGTTTGGAAAATGCCCCACATCAAATTCTCCTCTTGGAGGCACAGTGTATACATGTTAAAAGTGCTAAAAAATCCTGTGGTAGAGAAAGCTCTTTGTCACTGTTTATGTTTTTAAACCCAGCACGTGCTGGTCCTATTAGATTATGGAATACTTTTCTTTCTTTCTTTTTTTTTTTTTTTAATGCTAATGCTTATTAGCAAGCCCTGAAAATAGTGCTTTGCCTCTTTGACTTATATCACTCCAATTCCTCACATGAAAATTGCAAATTCTTTAAAATCTGGTCTTTTGTTCAGTGAATTTCTTTTCTTCGAGTCGTTTCTGAGCTGCAGTATTTCTCAAGACTCGCCTGTTACTTCCTCTTTTGTTTGCTGACCAGGGAAGAATTTATTTGGGGGGGGGGGGGCTCCACTGTGCTTTTTATGGTGTGTTTTTTTGCAGTCATTGGTTTTCTCCACTGTTCTTTTTGTCCCTGGGGGTTGGAACACATACCTTATTAATTTCTGTATTTCCATCATTTAAGGTTGTGTCTGGCACATAGTTTAGATTCAATATAATAAAGTTTACATCCGATGTGCTTTTTTTAAAGATTTTTTTAAAACTGTTTTACGTATTTAGTTGAGAGAGAGATGAAGAGCATGTGTGAGTGGTAGAGGGGCAGACAGAGAGGGATAAGTAGACTCCCCGCTGAGCAGGGAGCCTGATTTTGGTGGTGGGGGGGCTCCATCCCAGGATCCTAACATCATGACTTGAGTCAAAAGCAGATGCTTAACCGACTGAGCCACCCTGACACCATTAACAATTTTATTTTTAAGTAATCTCTACACCTAAGATGGGGCTTGAATCCCTCAGCCCGAAGATCCAGAGTCACATGGTCCACCAACTGAGCCAGCCAGGAACCCCTACATCGAATGTTTTAATAAGAAAATTTGATGCAGCCAATATGCTTTGCAAAATTTTTAACCCTAACAATTTGTTACCTGGGGATGCTTTCTTTCTCCAGGGACCTGATCTTGTAGCTTGCCATCTCTTGCTTTTTACTCTGTGTGCTTTAGGCTCTCAGAATAGTCAGAGTGAGCTCTCTATGTTTTGGCATGAAGAATAACTTCTAACTCAGGCCCAACCCTATAGGATTTATTTTGGGCAGAACATGGAAATGATGAGATCTTACTCTCTACAAGGTGTCCTTCTACATGCTCTACATGTATGATTACATGTAACTGTCATAACACCAAAGGTACATATTTATTTCCTCCATTTTAGATAAAAAGGCTGAATGAAGCTCAGTGAGGACAAATGTCACCCAACCAGAGCCGGGGTCAGGATTTTCCTCTAGGTCTCTTTGCCTCCAAAGTGTTATGTCTTAACTCCTTCTGGTTGTATGCGTTACTTTTTTTTTTTTTTTTTTTACGTTGACTACTTTTTAGAGTAGATTTAGGTTCACAGCAACACTGAATGGATAGTAGCACATATCCCCTGCCCCCCACAAGCACATCTTTCCCTGCCATTTAAAAGTCTGCCTGAGAGGGGTATGACTGTTGCCATCAATGAACCTACATTGGCACATCATTATCACCCAGGGACCCTAGTTTACATTAGGGTTCGCTCTTGGTGTGGTACATCCTATGGCTCTTGACAAATGTATGATGACATGTCCCACGTGTTGGTTTTGAACCATTTCACACATTTGCTCAAGCAGGGTTCTTTTGTGGACTGATAGGAAAGCCCAGTGGGTCCTAAATTCAGTTTCAAGAAACTTAATGCTCTCAGTTCACTTAGGAATAATGACCTCCTGGTGACTGACTTCAGGCTAACAAGTCTCATGGTTTTGTATATGAACAAGTGCTAACTTACGAGTCAGTGGGGTTTTGCCTTTTTTTTTTTTTTTATATTTTATTTATTTGTCAGAGAGAGAGAGAGCGCGAGTGAGCACAGGCAGACAGAGTGGCAGGCAGAGGCAGAGGGAGAAGCAGGCTCCCTGCTGAGCAAGGAGCCCGATGTGGGACTCGATCCCAGGACGCTGGGATCACGACCTGAGCCGAAGGCAGCCGCTTAACCAACTGAGCCACCCAGGCGTCCCGGGTTTTGCCTTTCTTGTCACTAGAAAACCCTCACTGAAGGCAGCCCTTCCTATTATCAAACTTCCCAGGAATCCAGGTTGCTCATCAAGGCACTGTGAGGCAAATATGAACTTGTGAGATGATGGTAACAATAAATTGAGTAGCCCTGAAGGATATTTCTTGGGGTTGTGGCAGAAACTACAGAAGTACTCCTGTTTTATTTACCACTGAGTATGTATTTCTAATGACCTGTTCTCCAGGTCTCTCTGAATAAACCCCAAGAAATTATTCTTCTTTGACTTTACATTTTCTAGACTTCATGCACAGTGCCACATCATTGTGTCTGCATTTGTTATGAGCATAGAGTCACCTAGGTTATCCAAAGTCGAAGCCCAGGCTGTAGTGATTTATATGTGAACTGGGGACCTAAGGAGATTTAGAGACATTCTGATCTTTTGTACAACTCATTTCAGAATGCCTCTCGTTGGTCACTCCTGCAGAAGGCTAATCACATTGATTCCACATTAATTAATATAAATTTCAGTTTCAGAAGATGACTTTTCTAACTCTGTTCCCATTTTTTATGGGTGACTTTTGCTTAGGCCTCACAGTTTATTATGCACTGATTATTCAAAAAGTCAGGGGGACCAAAAATATCATCTTGTCATTCCTTTAGCAGGATTCCTCTGGGACTGGGAAGGTGAGGATCACATGGCATATATGTGTGACAGTGAGTATGTGTTTCAGGTTCATTTATGTTTATTTAGAGTCTGGAATGAATGTCTCGTATAATAAAGTAATAAAAAAAATCACTAGGAGAACTACAAGTGTTAGAAAAATTAAAATAGCGAGAAATAGAAACATCAATCCTGTCATTTTCCGCAAAATCCCCCTTGCCCCAGCTTCACCCTGGCTTCTGACTTACTTAGGCTGCGTATGACATTTTGACGAAGTGAATTCCATCCTGGCCCAACCTTGGTTGTGTACCTCCTGTTATCAGGGCAGTATTATTCTCTCCGGTTCCTAAAACCAGGATCTGCCAAATTGTCACTTTCCATCGAATATGGGATGTGAGCCACTACCTTCAAAGGGACATTGTGAGAAGAACTAATTTCCCCAGGCTTCCAGGTGATAAGGCTTTTGTTTGTCAGCTTTCAGTTAGCACATACAAGGTCTGAACATAAATAAAAGAATGAAAGTCTGTCACCAGTGACTGTGGATTTGTTCCAAACATTAGTGGTTTTCTCTCAGGCTATTCTTTAATTATGATGTACAGCAATTGAGACTTTTTTTTTTAAAGAATTTTTATTTATTTATTTGGCAGTCAGAGATCACTAGTAGGCAGAGAGACAGGCAGAGAGAGAGAGAGAGGAGGAAGCAGGCTCCTGGCCAAGCAGAGACCCCGATGTGGGGCTCGATCCCAGAACCCTGGGATCATGACCTGAGCCGAAGGCAGAGGCTTTAACCTACTGAGCCACCCAGGTGCCCCGAGACTTTTTTCAAACAGACATCAAAACTCTCACCTTTACCTTCTGGTTAAACTTCTTTAGTTTAAAGCTATAAAACCTGTGCTTGATTCATGTCCCCAAAATGTAAATCTTCTTGAGGGCTCTTACTTTAAAAAAATATATTGCTATCTAATGGGGAGAGGGGAATCCAAGTCAGTTATCTATTTTCCAGTGAAAATCCTTCCTGATTTTGAGCAGTGCAATATAGTCATGCCAGTTGGAAAATTGATCTGTCCTACTTTCCAAACACAAAGGTATAGGTTTCCTTAAATACGTCCCTTTTGAAATTAGTGGCAAAATCGATGTCTCTCTTTCTTAATCACTAAGCCAGACCGGTATAGAAAAACAGGGCTCCTTCATTGTGTGCCTCTTCTCTTTTCCTTAAGATGCAGGGTCAAATTAAAACGGTAAAAATGATGATCAAGAAAATAATTGTGTGGGTTGCCCTGCTGGCTCAGTTGGTTAAGCATCTCACTCTTGATTTTGGCTCAGGTCATGATCTCAGGGCTGTGAGATGGAGCCCCATGTTGGGCTCTGGGCTTCTTGCTTGGCGCAAAGGCTGCTTAAGATTCTCTCTCCCTCTTCCCCTTCCACTCCCACCTCTCTAAAATAAATACATACATACATGCTTACATACACCCTGCTCATTGTTTTTGCCCAAGGAGGGATTGTAAGTAAACAAAAGAGAGCCCAGTTCTTCCCTATGATAGGGTTTACCTTGTGTGTGTTTTCACTCTTTGTGCAGACATTAGTTGAGGTAAATCCCATTTCACTCAATAACTACTTGGATTAAGGAAGTTTTCTGAAAAGATGAATTTGCATAGAGTAAGCTGATTTGAATGATTGGTTCTAGTTTAGATATTGAAAACAAAACACACACCTGCAATTTTATAAAAGATTTTGGCATGATTGGCATGCTTCAGGAGTTTCTTTCTATATGAATGTGGTTAAACTTTATGTATGATATTTATGCATCAGGAGAGAGGGCTGTAGAGAAATTACCATATAAATAAATTCTTTGGCAACTAGTTAGGAGGCATTTTGCCTAAAAGTCTATGCTTCCTTAAATTACAGAAATATGAAGCCAAAGATAGAAGGAAAAACTAATTCTTCTGAAACTAAAGATTTAATGTTTATCTTTATAAAATCTTATACAATGGTTAACAATATTTACTTTCATAAAAATGGGTCAATATTAAGAATTTCTTTATATTTACGGGGCGCTTGGGTGGCTCAGTGGGTTAAGCCTCTGCCTTCAGCTCAGGTCATGATCTCAGGGTCCTGGGATCCAGCCCCACATCGGGCTCTCTGCTCAGCAGGGAGCCTGCTTCCCCCTCTCTCTCTGCCTGCCTCTCTGCCTACTTGTGATCTCTGTCTGTCAGATAAATAAATAAAATCTTTAAAAAAAAAGAATATATTTGGAAGTTAAATACTTTTTGTGATAGTCAAATAAAATTTTATGAAAATTATTTCGTTCAGTTTTGTCAAAGAGCCAAGATGCAATAATAATGTATAGTTTACGTCTAGAGTTTCATAGCATTTAGGCAGAAGTGCCCACATTGTCTCTGTAAATAGCAAGTACCATCATCTCTGGTGACTTTTTTCACCTTGTCCCTTGGCCAAAAGAAATACCTAGCATACCTGTTTATTAAGTATTTAGGCCCAAGTAACTTAATAAGTATTTGTGCCCTAACGTGAAGCCATTTGGGAAAATAATACACATAGAGTGAAAAGAAAAACAGTATTTTATTTTATTCTTAACTACCTACAGTTATTTCCTAAGAGTATGTGTCTGACTTTTGGGCCCTGCATGCCTTCTCAAACTGTAAAGTCAGATGGAACTACCACCCTCCTTTCTGGTTTTGCTCTGATTCTTGTTTAGTTCTTGCTCTTTATCACAGACACGTCTGAAAATGTTTCACAAGGATACGATAGTATTGCAATACATCCGTATATGAGAGCTTCATGAAGTACACCTAAAACTAATACAGTTTTATCATCCAACTGTATCTTAATCAAACTGGGAAAAAAGACATAACATCATCAGGAGGAATGTAAGCAGATCTGACGTTGAAACTGACTTATCTCGGAGCTACAGTTTGCATGGTGTCTGACAGTTATCCCTGTGTTTCCTCTGACAATGAAAATGTGCTTTGGCACCCTCGTGGATTCATTCTGGCTCCCCTGGCTGGCTCTGTGCAGTTTGGGAAGGGCAGCACTTAGGACAATGTATTTTTAAAAATTTTTAAATTTTTTTTTTTATTTACTTGATAGACAGAGATCACAAGTAAACAGAGAAGCAGGCAGAGAGAGAGAGAAGGAAGCAGGCTCCCCGCTGAGCAGAGAGCCCGATGTAGGGCTCGATCCCAGGACCCTGAGATCATGACCTGAACCGAAAGCAGAGGCTAACCCACTGAGCCACTCAGGTGCCCCAGGACAATGTATTTTTAAAAGTTTTATGATACATAACAATATAGTTTAACTATCTAAAGCTACATTTCTTATAGTGTTCTCGGTTCTTGCACTGATATTAGTCATTACCTGCTAAAGAAGGTATTGGCTATGTTCATACACTTGCTAAGCATCCTTCTGCCATAATTACTTCAGCGTATTGCAGGAATGATAGTAATGTTTCAAAAGATAAATATTTTTTTTTCTTTTATGTTCTGTTAGCCAGCATATAAGAACGTCATTAGTTTTTGATATAGGGTTCAACGGTTCATTCGTTGCTTGTAACACCCAGTGCTCGTCACAACACATGTCCTCGTTAATGCCCATCACCCGGTAAACAACCCCCCCACCCCCGGTAAATATTTTCAGAAAGGCTATTTTTAACTTTCCAGAAAACCAGTAGATAAAGAGTCCTTAAAATGATTAGAGACCAAGACTGGAATACATGACCAGATGGAAGGGTCATACCAGAAAGCCCCACTTCTTAAAGTGTTTACCTGACACACTGCCATGGCATTCCTTTTTCTGTTTTGTTTGGAATACTCTTGCTTGGAATTACACCTTTGTGAGCATAAGAAACTGCACGGAGTTCAGGAGATTAGTACTAAAGTAAACCTCTCATCTTGGAGAAGAATAGAGAGCATACAGTGGTTCTGGCCCTCTGCCTGTATCGCTTCATGCACTTGAATATCAGATTAACTGTCTCCTATCTTGAGAAGACTAGAGTGGTGAGGACTGGCTGAAGAACAGAGGTAAAATTGAGAGTGCAGGATAGTCTTGGGGATGGCAGGATTGGTCAAACATGGAACAGGCAACTTGAAGGCAAGAATAAGATCAGGGGAAGATGCAAGAGATGAAGAAGGAGAGAGTCTGCAGGTGGAATATGACCATTTGAATGGGGGAGATGGGCTACTAGGGATCGGCTCTTTCCAGTTGCTTCCAGTTGTTTACTAAACAATCCCATTCTTCACTCAGCACTTACTAGTGGGCTAACATTATCATACATAAGTCTTTGTGTACCTCTCCGGTAATTTCCTTAGGACAAATTTCTGGATAGAGAATTGCTAGATCATAGGATATAAGTGTGTTAAGACTTTTTAAAAAAAATTTTTTTTAAGATTTTTTTTTTTTTATTTGTCAGATAGTGAGAGAGCGCAGGAGCAAGCACAGGCAGACAGAGTGGCAGTCAGAGGCAGAGGGAGAAGCAGGCTCACTGCTGAGCAAGGAGCCCGATGTGGGACTCGATCCCAGGACGCTGGGATCATGACCTGAGCTGAAGGCAGCCGCTTAACCAACTGAGCCACCCAGGCGTCCCAGTGTGTTAAGACTTTTGATGCACTTTGTCAAAGTTTTCCTTAGAGAGGTCCTAACAATGGATGGTCCTTCATTAGTGTATGAATCCTGGAGTCTTTGGGCAAGTCCCCAACAGAACAGTTGTATCTGTATGTAGCAAGAATAAGAGGGATTCTGTCACCTCCTAAAAGGCCAGAAATTGGTTCACTGAGAAATGCTAGATTTACACTAAAAAGAAAACAATGAATTTATGGACACTTCTGAGCATCTGTGAATACAATGAGATTCGGGCTACAAGCTGTACTTCCTCTCAAAGAATGGGATTACCAGGCCAGAGTGGCTGAAGGCCTGGCCTGTCTTTGATGTGGTCAGGATACTTCTACCTTGCTTAATAGAAGTGTCAAAACTGATCCATTATTTTACTCAAAAGTCTGCTCTTCTTTCTCTTTTCCCATTTTTGCAAATGGAACTACTATCCTCACATTTGGCCCTCCCACACTGGGGAATTATACAAAATACTTTAGGCCCCCACCCAGACCCAGCAGCCAATTTTTACCAATTCCCACCCGTTGTATTCCCTGTCGTTCAAATACACCCCGATTCTGGTGCCCTCATTTACACCTTTGTCATTTCTTGTTTCCTAATGTCCGTGCTACCTTCAGCTAACATGACCTCTTCTCCAATCTATTATACAGACTCTAGAGGGAAATCTCTAAAATGCATATCAGATTGTGCCATGTTCTTGCTCAGGAGTCTGAATAAGACTATTGCCCAAAGGATAGAAACTAACACTTCCGTGCTCCTGTTAGCTATAAAGCCCTTTGTCATGCCACAGAGCTCGGATCACAGAACACCCATGCACTGGTCCTAGTTTTCATCCTGAAGTGCTTGCCTGCTTCCCTTTGAGGTGTCATACCCTGACATGGGCCTTATCTATCACACTTTTAATGTCTGATTTATTTTCCTAGGCACAGCCTCTCTTTCACCTTTCCACCTGATGCTCAGCACCGTGTCTCTAGCTTTGACTTATTATACCTTGCCCTGCCTGTTATCGAGAATCTCCCTCTGTCCTTGTTGCTCTCAGCTATTGGGGAGAAAATTAACAAGAGTTCTACTAGAATTGGTGCAGCAGTTCTGAGTGAAATTCTGTTCCAAGGGGAGGGGAGGGCTGGAGGGAGGTGGGGCAACACTTTCCAGAAGGGGTTCAGGGGTTCAGTTGCCTAAGCATCAGGATTCAGGGCATCTAGTCCCAGAATCAAGACCAACCATGACTCTTAGGGACTAAGTTCCATTTCAGAGTTTTGTCTTGTTTGCAGTTTTTTCCCCCGCAAGGAAGTTATTAGACCAGTGCTGGAGAGACAATTCAACTTTTAGAAACAGAATTCCTTCTGTGGATTTAGAAAGAATGGTTTCTATTTGTTAAATTATTTGCAATGGAGAAATAGTTTAGGATTTGAAAAAGCAGGAATGCACAATTTCCTGACTGATATCTTAGCCTATTAATAGATAATCAGGCAACAGCTGAAGTAAACTGGCTATCCTAATTTTAATGTTTTTTATGCTGAAATGCAATTGAGTAATGAAAGGAAACAAGAACATTGCTTAGGGTAAATAAAATAGACACATTTATCTTATTGAAATACTTTTTAATCATTATGGTTAAAGAAAAATACTCAGATTAAATGCATTTTAAGCAAATAGAGAATTGACACTAATGTTATTTACCTTAGTAATATGACTAAAACATTTATAATTCACCTGTTGAGTCTGAAGTGTTTTGCTGCCAGTTCCTTTACAAGAACTTATTTTTGATTAGGTTTTCCATGAAAATTATGACCGTTAAATTTTCTTATGTTCATAGAAAATAAATACAAATATTGAAATAAAGCTGTGCTATAAAATGTGTAAATAGACCTTCAAAAATCAAACTTGTAGGGGCACCTGGGTGGCTCAGTGGGTTAAGCCTCTACCTTCGGCTCGGGTCATGGTCTCAGGGTCCTGGGATCGAGCCCCGCATCGGGCTCTCTGCTCGGCAGGGAGCCTGCTTCCTCCTGTCTCTGTCTGCCTCTCTGCCTACTTGTGATCTCTGTCAAATAAATAAATAAAATATTTAAAAAAAAATCAAACTTGTATTTATATCTTTGTTATATTTTTAAAAACTATCACATATACAGTATGTTTATGTTTCGAAGGTTTTCTTGGCTTTCAATCATACTGTGTCTGAATGAATGAGGATGACTTAATTGGGAAAGTATCTGGAGTTCCAAACAGGTCATAGGGTCCATTTTTGTCAGAGAAGCGTGGGAGGCCACCGAAGGGGATCACAGAAGAGAGAAGGCAATATTCATGAGGAGCCAAATCCCAGAGAAGCCACACTAAAGAGATGCTCTCAAATTTATGTAAATATATTATCTATATTTTCACTGAGTATCAAATAAATATTCACCAGGTTAATAGTTAATAAGCTGTCAAAGAGTAAAAGATTAGAAGGTATGAGAGTACATTTTTTTATTGGGAAAATAGAGAAAAAATATTTATGTTTAGGCAAATGTTGATTATCAAACATATTGTGAACTTTTTCCATATCAAAATAATTTCCTCTCACTAAGAAAAGCATTCATTGACACCCCATCTTGAGTAATAAACATATTGTAAAACCCATTCAACTGATTGATAGTTTTTGGCTTTTAGGAGAGTTTTCAATAAGATAAAGAGACTGAAGTGTAATGAAAGGAGACCATCTGTTTCAGTGTTGAATGTAATTTTCTATTATTAATATAACAATTAGCAATTGGTAATTATTCCAGATAAGGGCTGTGTTCATCAATATTTAAAACAAGGTAAGTGAGTTTTGATTGGATAAGCTGAAGGGGATCTGGATCGATGAAACCAGAATTTAGTGGTTATATAGTTTGTGTTTCTTGTTAAATTCTGAGTGGTACTGAGATCTAGAACAGCATTAAATTAATTTCTTTTTTTTTGCTCTCATTTTCATGCAATTTCCCACATTATACTCTTTGCTATAAAACATGCCATGTTCAATTAAGGTATGCTAGCATGTTGAAGTATTTTTCAACAACTCTGTTGAAATCTCATGAATGAGGTCAGCTCACGGGGTCAAACTAATACATGCTAAATGCTTGTATGTAATTTTTTAGCTTGAGACAGGCTCAGAGGCCTTTATTTGACGAACTCCTAAGAATAATTTGTTCTCCAACAACCTTGACAGAACAGGCTTTTCAAGAATAAAATGGTCCTCTTTCATTCCTTTCCTGTAGCTCATTTTAAGTAGCATCTTACAACAATCCCAATTTTAAAGTTACTTCTAGTAACCTAATGAAGGTAACTTGTTTCTTTTGATCCTTTTGGTCTCTGTGTCTCTAAATTGCTTAGAGCTGTTCTCTTAAACTGTCACTGTTAATTGTGCACATTTGTTTGCCCTTATGCTTTTACTAGGTTGGAATTTACTAACTTCTTTGGATGATCCTATTATACTGATATACTTAACATCTGCCATAAGTGATTTATTAAGATTTAGTCAAAATTATATTTCAACATATTTAAGGAGTAAACTTCACTGAAAACATAAATGGTTTACTCACATTTCAGAACTCTCCAAACCTTTCTAATTATAATTCAGATACCATCTTATTTCATTTTTATTTTGGAGCCCAAAGTTGTCACAACTTACCTTTCTTCTTATGCAGCATTTTCCCCTTAAACACATTCAGAAAACTTTCATTTTATCCAGGTAAGTATAGGCCTTTGGTTGCAATTTCTTTTTAGATCAGAGGCATGTTTTAGGATATGGGAGATTTTGTGATTTTCAGAGTAATATGAGGCCTAGGCTAAGAATTTAACCCAACACATGGAACTCATACACACATACACACACACACACACACACACACATACACACAGTGGAATTTGATGCTCATTTTTTTTTTATTTTATTATGTTGTTCACACCAAAGGTTATTTTATTCAAATGGGTAAAATCACTTGGGTCACTGAAGCTAATGTAGTAAGTCTAGCCTTTTATGTTAAAGCATTAGCTTAATGGATTAATATGTCTCTTTTGAATAAACAGCCCTCTTGAGATTGTTTCAGCTTGTGAGTTCAATAAATTTACCATCCCCAAAAAGCATTAGGCTAAAATAGAGTTCTACTCCCTTAGGACATCAGCCTCTCCAATTCAAAATCAGACTTTACAAGGGCCACCCATTGCATTTCCTTGCCCATGCTTCCTTTCCTTCCTTGCTTTTGTTCTCAGTTGTTTTGGGAGGCCTTGCTATAAAGGAGACGCAGTTGTATGGGTTTAGAGCTGTAACAATTTTAACTCTATGATTAGTGACTAGAGTATGCTGCTTTATTAAAAGCAAAAAGCACCATTTAACTTTAGGCAACTCAGTCTTTTGGAACCTGAATGACTTTATCCTTGCCATAAGGGAAGGACTCATATGTTTTTGTGGGTAAAATTGTTATTAGGAGTATCTCCAGAGCTGCTGTGGGGAGGTGGGTAATGGAAAAATGTCTTTTTTAAGGGAAGGCAGTCAGTTGACTTGAATCCAGTAAATATTATCTAGTGTTGTTATTATTGTTGTTAACAAAATAAATTTGCAACGACTTTCCACTTCATGAGTCTGGAGACCACATATTGCTACAACAAGGCAAAACACAGACAACACAGGATATAGGCTCATATTAGAAAGAAAACCCATTTCAGTATTAGTAAATAAGATGTTACAGGTTGGGTCTTCCTTTTGAAGAATGCATTGAAGCAAACATCCATAAAAATCTTTAAATAAATGTTTGTTGCTCAAAGCGTACTTTGATCAATCATTAGTCAGAGACTGAGAATTATCTACAATAGTAAAAAACAAAAAACAAAACAAAACAACAAAAACAGCTGCAATCTGGAGGTCCATGAGTGAAAATTTTCCCTTAATGTGTGTTGCCTGTCAGGTTGATTTAAAAATGAATTTGAAATTAAAGTGAAAACACAACTTTTCCAGATTTGTAGGCAGCTGCAGAGCAGTCCTTAGAGGGAAATTTATAGCTTTGAATGCATGTATTAGAAAAGAAAAAAAAAGTAAAATTAATAATCTAAGTTTCCACTTTTAGAATATTAGAAAAGGAAGAGCAAATTCCTTCCAAAGTAATCAGAAGAAGAGAAATAATAAGAATATAGCAGAAATCAGTGAAACCAAAAACAGGAAATCAGTAGAGAAAAATCAACGAAACCAAAAGCTGGTTCTTAGAAAAAAGAGCAATAAAATCGATGAACCTCTAGCCAGTCTAACCTTTAAAAAAAGAGGACACAAATTACTAATATCTGAAATGAAGGAGGGAACATTACTACAGATCCCAGGGATGCTAGAAAGATAATAAAGGAATACTATGTACATCTCTATGTCTACAAGTTTGATAATCCAGATGAAATGGACCATTTCTTTGGAAGACACCATCTGCTAACTTTACACAAAAAGAAATAAGATGATCTGGGGGTGCCTGGGTGGCTCAGTGGGTTAAGCCTCTGCCTTCAGCTCAGGTCATGACCTCAGGGTCCTGAGACTGAGCCCCGCATTGGGCTCTCTGCTCAGCGGGGAGCCTGCTTTCTCCTCTCTCTGCCTGCCTCTCTGTCTACTTGTGATCTCTGTCTGTCAAATAAATAAAATCTTAAAAAAAAAAAGAAATAAGATGATCTGAATAGGCCTATATCTATTAAAGAAATTGAGACAATAGTTTATAACCTTCCAAAACAGAAAGCACCAGGCCCAGATGTGTTCCCTGGTGAATTCTACAAAACATTTTTTTTTGAGATATTAATTACTTATTTGTCAGAGACAGAGATAGCACAAACAGGGGGAGTGGCAGGCAGAGGGAGAAGCAGTGTCCCCGAGCAAGGAGCCCCATTTGAGACTTGATCCCAGGACCCTGGGATCATGACCAGAGCCGAAGGCAGACACTTAACCAACTGAGCCACCAAAACGTCCCTGAATTCTACCAAACATTTAAAGATGAAATTATACCAGTTTGCTACACTCTCTTTCAGAGGACAGAAGCAGAGGGAATACTTCCTAACTTATTCTATGAAGTATTACCCTAATGCCAACCAAAGACATTACAAAAAAAGAAAACTACACAGCAATATCTCTCATGAATATAGAAGCAGAAATCCTCAACAAAATCTTAGCAAATTGGCTCTAACAATTTATAGAAATTTTTATACCTCATGATCAGGTTGGATTTATCCCATTTATGCAGGGCTGGTTCAGCATTCAAAAATTAACTAAGGTAATTCATTACCTCAACAGACTAAAAAAGAAAAACCACATCATATCAATAGATGGAAAAAAAGCATTTGAAAAAATCTGAAACCCATTCATGATAAAAACTCTCAGTATACTAGGAAGAGAGGGGAAGTTTCTCCACCTGACAAAAACTATCTACAAAAACCCTTCGGGTAACATAATAATTAATAGTGACAAACACAGAGCTTTCCCACTATGATCAGGTAAGAGGCGAGGATGTCCCCTCTCACCACTTCTTTTCAACATTGTACTCTAACCCCTTGCTAATACAGTAAAACAAGGGAATAAAAGGTGTACAGATTGGGAAGGAAGATATACAACTGTCTTTGTTCACAGATGAAATTATTGTGTAGAAAATAAAAAAAATTGATTTAAAAAACTCCTAAAACTAGGGACGCCTGGGTGGCTCAGTTGGTTAAGCGGCTGCCTTCGGCTCAGGTCATAATCCCAGCGTCCTGGGATCGAGTCCCACATCAGGATCCTTGCTCGGCAGGGAGCCTGCTTCTGCCTCTGCCTGCCTCTCTGTCTGCCTGTGCTCTCTCTCTCTCTCTCTCTCTCTAACTAATAAATAAATAAAATCTTAAAAAAAAAAAATTAAAAAAACAAAAACAAAAACAAAAAAAAAAACTCCTAAAACTAATAAGTAATTATAGCAAGGTTGCAGGATACAAGGTTACTATATAAAAGTCAGTTGCCTTCCTATACACCAATAATGAGTAAATGAAATTTGAAATTTAAACAATAATACAGTTTACATTAGCACTCCAAAAATGAAATACTGAGGTATATATCTAACACAATATGCATGATATCTATATGAGGGAAACTATGAAGTGCTGATGAGCAAAATCAAAGAACCAAATAAATGGAAAGATACTTTATATTTATGAATAAAATTTTGCATGTTGTTAAGATGTCCATTCTTCTCAACTTGATCTGTATACTTGGTGTGATAAATGTCCCAGCGAGGTATTTTATGGATATTGACAGACTGATTCTAAAGTTTATAGGGAGAGACAAAAGATCCAGAAGAGCCAACACAATATTGAAGTAAAAGAAAAAAGTTGGGGGACTGATGCTGTCCAACTTCAAGACTTACTATAAACATAGTCCCAAGATAGCATGGCATTGGTGTAAGAATAGAAAAATAAATCAATGCAGGAGACTAGAGAGCCCAGAAATAGACCACATAAATGTAGTGAACTGATCTTTGACAAAGGAGCAGATGTAATACTATGGAACAAGGACAGTCTCTTCAACATATGGTACCGTAGCCAAATTATGTGCATATGCAAAACAGGGAGTCTAGACACAAATCTTACACTGTTTACAAAAATTAAAATGGATCATAGAGGGGCACCTGGGTGGCTCAGTGGGTTAAAGCCTTTGCCTTCGGCTCGGGTCATGATCCCAGGGTCCTGGGATTGAGCCCTGCATCGGGCTCTCTGCTCAGCGGGAAGCCTGCTTCCTCCTCTCTCTCGGCCTGCCTCCCTGCCTACTTGTGATCTCTGTCTGTCAAATAAATAAATAAAATCTTTAAAAAAAAATGGATCATAGACCTAAATGTAAAGTGTAAAAGTATAAAACTCCTAGAAGATAACCATAGGAAACCTAGATGACCTTGGGTACAGTGATGCCTTTTTACATATAGCACCATGATCCATGAAAGAAACAATTGATAAGCTAGGCTTCATTAAAATTAAAAACTTCTCTATGAAAGACAGTGTCAAGAGAAATAAAAGACAAGCCACAGACTGGCGGGAAGTATTTGCAAAAAACACATCCAATAAAGGACTGTTATCTAAAATATAGAAAGAACTCTTCAAACTCAACAATAATAAGAAAAAAAGCTGATTAAAAAATGGGCCAAAGACCTCAGACAGCTCACCAAAGAAGACATGTAGATGACAAATAAACATATGGAGAGTTGATCCACATGATACATCATCAGGGATGATGTAAGGTAAAACAACGGTGTTGTTTTATTACACACCTATTAGAATGGCCACATCTGGAATCCTGACACCACTAAATGCTCATGGGGGTGTGGAGCAACAGGAACTCATACATTATGGGAACTTAAAATAGTACCGCCAATTTGGAAGATAGGTTGGTGGTTTCTTATAAAACTAAGCATACTCTTAGCACATAACCCGGCAATTGTGCTCCTAGTGTTTACCAAAGGAGTTGAAAACTTACATCTACACAAAAATCAGCGCGGGGATGTTTATAGGACCCTTATTCATAATGGTCAAAAGTTGGAAGCAACTAAGATATCCTACTAAGTGAAAGAAGTCAGTCTGAAAAGGCTATACACTGGTCTGATTCCAGCTATATGACCTACTGGAAAAGGCAAAACTATGGACACAATAAAACAATCAGTGATTATTAAAGAAGGGGCAGGGGGGATGAATAGGCAGAGCACAGAGGATTTTTAGGACAGTGAAAATACTCTATATAATATTATAATGATGGGGACGCCTGGGTGGCTCAGTGGGTTAAGCCGCTGCCTTCGGCTTGGGTCATGATCCCAGAGTCCTGGGATCGAGTCCCACATTGGGCTCTCTGCTCGGCAGGGAGTCTGCTTCTCCCCTCCCCTCTCTGCCTGCCTCTCTGCCAGCTTGTGTGATCTCTGTCTATCAAATAAATAAATAAAATCTTTAAAAAATATTATAATGATGTATATACATCATTGTACATTTTTCCAAAGCCATAGAATGTTGCTCACCAAGAGTGAATCCTAAAGTAAACTATTAACTTTATAGAGACTATAATGTGTCAGTGTTGGTTTATCCTTGGTTAAAAAAGAAAAAGTACTATTCTAGTGAGTGATGTTAATAATGAGAGAGGCCGTATGTGTGTTTGGACAGGGGTATATACCTTCCTTTCAATTTTTTTAAAAAAGATTTTATTTATTTATTTATTTGACAGATAGAGATCACAAGTAGGCAGAGAGGCAGGCAGAGAGAGAGGAGGAAGCAGGCCCCATGCAGAGCAAAGAGCCCGATGCGGGGCTCGATCCCCTCGGATCATGACCTGAGCCGAAGGCAGAGGCTTTAACCCACTGAGCCACCCAGGCACCCCCCTTCCTTCCAATTTTGTTGCAAACCTAAACCTGCTCTAAAAAAATAGTTCAAAAAAAAAAAAAAAGGTGCCTCTAATATAATTTGTCTTTTGTGATTAAAAAAAAACACACACACACTTGAATTAAAAGTACTTTATTCCAGATTGCTATAGACTACTACTTCCATTGTTTTCATATTGGCAAAGTTTCTATCTTTATATCCCTGTCTGGGCTTTATAGGCGATTGAGTTTATGCTCTCTGATAATCAGGCATTTGTAGTGAGGGCCCTTTTATTCTGTCACAAGGAGGTATAAGAAAAAACTGATACTAAGCACTAATAGGAGTCTACCTTATTTTATTTTCTTAAAGATTCTTTGTTTTTAAAATTTTTTGTTTTAAAAAAGACCTACACCCAATAAGAAGCTTGCTTCACCAACTGAGCCAGCCAGGTGCCCAGTAGGGGGCCCTTTTATTATTATTATTATTATTATTTTTTAAATTTAAGCTTTATTTAAACATATAATGTAACCCCACCACCCTCTCCCAACCCCTCTCCCCCCCACCCCCCTCAGTTTGTTTTATGACATTAAGAGTCTCTTTTGGTTTGTCTCCCTCCTGATCCCATCTTGTTTCATTTTTACTTTTCCTACCACCTTAACTCTAGGGGGCCCTTTTAAATCAGTAAGAAGTTTCCAGGACAAACCAAAGAAAAAACTTCTTTAGCTCTGGCTCGGTATTCTCATTTTTTTTTTTTTT